>VXAY01002913.1:208457-340904 GCA_013399855.1 Oxyruncus cristatus
TTTTTTTGGTGATACTGCCTGGAAGCCATGATCCCGAGCAGTACCTGTGGAGAACACAACCCACAGCCAAGAGTCTTCCTTGTCTCCTTTTGCTTTTCTTTCATATTTCTAGATATTCTTTTTCCCCCTAGTTGTCTCACTCTCATACCCAATACTTCACCATTATTTGGTTGCTTGAAATTGCGAGTTGCCTCTCTGTCTCCCTTTATGGGTAGACTGAGCTCCAGCACCTCTACTTGTCTTTTTTGTTGTTTGGTTTTTGAAGGAGGAGTCCTTCACTGATATTAAGAGAATTTAAATGCAAATAGATGCAATTGTAGCAGCAGGAGAAAAGCAGAGAGGTTTTGTTTGTTTTTCTCTGGAGAAGGACATAGAAAATCCACAGGCACAGAGAACACTTTGATACCTGCACTCATTTTGAACTCCTATCTTTTCTAGGCTAGTACAACCATGTATCGCTAACTGCAGCATTGCATAATGACATCAAGGCCTGAGCCAAACAGCCAGAACAGTCAGAGAACAAGACAACCTCAAAAATAGTGAGTCTGTCAGCACCAGTGCAGTTTCTCAGGTATAACACAAACAAAATGGAGCTGGTTCTCGCTAATCCCGCAGTGCTGCTCCCTCTGTGTCATTTTAATGACTAAACTTCAATCATCACCCTACTTCCCGTACTTTGTGTAGCATGCATAGTCCTTCTGAGCTTCTGTGTACATATCACACCTGCACTGGACTCCATCAGCCTAAGATTTCAATATAAACATTAATTCTACATACACAGAAAAAAAAGACTTACCCATAGCCTGATGCACTCCTCTTCCATCATTCATTAAAACCTAGGAAAGGATGCAGAGACTACTTGCAACCTTGTTTCGATGACTGGAAATGGCATTCCTATCCACCTCGTTTCCTAGTGAATAACACTGATGAAGGGAACAGCTTCTCCATCTTTGCTCCCTGTGCTGAGCTGGACTATCTCCGAGGAAAGAAAAGCATTTGCGAAGAACTTTTGTGGCCAGTTACATTAGGCAGCAGAAGCAACTGTAGTTTCAGTAGTTTCTTCTGTGTCTGCGGAATGCAGTGAGCAAAATTGGGTGATCAGAGACAATGCCATGCTACAAACTGTGGAGTTGGGAGACTGGTTGTCTGGGAAGTCTGGAGAGGATAGTCATCCGTAAGAAGAAAAGGTAAAATTGCATTCCCCATCTCTCTGGATCTTCATGATGTCTCTCCCCACCACCACTCAAGTGATGCTTAAGAGTGTACTAGGGTCTGTCAGGAATAGTGTTAATTTTCTTTGTAGCAACCTGTATGGTGCTGTGTTTGGGATTTGTGACTAAAACAGCCCTGATAAGACACATGTTTTGGCTATTGCTGAGCAGTGCTTGCGCAGCATCAAGGCTTTCTCTTTTTCCCACTCAGCCCTCCTCAGGGGTATGCAAAAATTTGGAGGGGACACAAGCGGGACAGCTGACCCAAATAATATTGTATGTTCTATAACATCATATACAGTAACAGAAATTGAGGAGAGAGGGATTTTGAGGAGGTAGCCATTGCTCAGAGACTGGTGCTGGACATCACTCTGCTTCTGCATCACTTTTCCTTCACTTACTAAACTATATTTATCTCAACCCATGAGTTTTCTCGCTTTTGCTCTCCCCATCCTGCTGTGGTTTTGTGGGAGGAGTGAGTGAGATATCGTGTGGTGATTAGCTGTGGGTGAGGGTCAACCTCCTACAAAGTGAGGAAAGAAAACCTCCAGAGTCTCTCTGCTGTACACACAGTCAGGCTTCCACACAGCTACAGTATATTCCCATACTCAAATGTGTGCACATACATGCATCCCAGCACCTGCTCTGATGCAGTCACTCACCACTCCACTGTTTACCTCAGGACAACACGGGTGCTTTGAATTGCCAAGGGATGCATCACAGCCAGCTGAATCTGAACCACAGAGCACTGAGCCAGCACTGTGACACTGGTTGGAAACTTTCTTCTACAGGGTACAGAGGCATCTACTGACCTTGTTTGCTACCTCACATGACCTGTTGATTGAGGGAAGTCAGACTTGAGACTTGCAGAGTCCAGACTTTGGCCTGTTCCCCTGGCCTGCTCATCCACGTGTGCACCAATGATATTGTCGAGGGAGACCTTACCTAAACAAGGGTGGCTACAGGGCACTGGAGCCCAGGTGCTGTTCTCCTTGGTCCTGCCAGTGGAAAGGCAAGGCTTGGGCAGGAGGGCCCCCAACCTATGGGTTAACACCTGACTGCACAGACAGTGTTGCAGGCAGAGCTTTGGGTTTTATGACAGCAGACCCCCACTTTGAGGAACAAGGGCAAGAGCATGTTTTCCAACAGGCTTTCTAGTCTAGCTAGGAGGGCTTGCCCAAAGCACACTCTGCATGCACTGGGATTCTTCCAGCCTTTCTCCTACTTCCATGGCCCTCCAGTGGTAGATATCTCCTTGGACTCTTTTAACATCTTCTTCTTTCTTTATCTCTGTGAGGCCACTCTCTGCTCTCTCAGCATTCTTTCAGTTTTTCTGCTGTACTTTTTCACCTCTCCAAGGCTACTCTGACCTCTGGGTCTCTTTCTGGCCTACTTTTTTCCACCTTTCTGAGGCTAATCATTGTTATCCTTCAAAGTTTCAGGGTTTATGATATTTTCTTAACTTCCCTGAGCCTACCCTGTCTTCTCTGAGGTTCTTTCAGGCTCTTTTCTAGTCTCTCAGGCTCTGCAAGGCTTCTCTGTTCTCTAGGACCCTCTCAACCTCTCCACTTCTTCCTTAGACTCTCCAAAGCTGCTATGGCTGCCTTTCAGTTTCTTCCTTCCTCTCACTGAGATGACTTTGGAGCACTTTCAGTCATTCTGCTTGTTTTGTATCTCATTCACTTCCCAGCTCGTCCTTCTGACGTTAGACTGGGTTTTCTGCAGCTGTTTTAGTTTCCCTTCAAGGTTCATGGCATCTCAGCAACTGCCCTTCTTTCTCCTGGGACTTTTTCAGCCTTCCTTGTTTCTTCCCTTCTCCAAGGCTATTTTTCTGTTGCTCTTTTAGCCTCTCTCCTCTCTTAGTAGATGTAGGTATACACTCCCAGTGCACTTGCAGAATCTCTGATACTTTCTTGTTCTTGTCAGGGTCTCTTTTGTGTTTATCATAGTTCTTTCAGGCTACTAGTTCCTTTTTTTTTTCTCAGTCTTCTCTTGAGGCCACCCTTGGTACTACTGAGTACTCCGGAACTCCTTTCATAGTTCTGAGACTTTCTTGTTATCACTGAGCCTCTTTTGTATTCTCTGCGGGATTCTTTGCCTTATCTATTTCTTTCTTGGCCAATTTGACATTGCTACATTTTGTTTCCTTGTGCATTTACAGGCTTTCTTCTGTTCCCTGAGACTATTTTATATACTCTGAATCTCTTTCAAACTCTCCATTGCTTTGTTCCTCTGTGCTTGGCTACACTGTTTCATTTGGTGATCTTTCAGGCCATCTACTTTCCTGGCATTTGGAAGGCTATTCTGCAATTTTTCTCTATCTGAGTGTTAATCAGTTTTCACATTTTGTCTGAGACTTCTCAGTGTCCTCTGGATGTCTTTCAAGCTCTCTACTACTTTGTCCTCTCCAGCTATTCTGTATTCCCTGGGAGACTTGCAATCTCTTTCCTATATTAACAGGCTCTCAAAACCATTTTTCCATTCTTTGGATACTTTTCACACTTCTGTTCTATTAGAGTATTGTTTTGAAGGATGAGAGAGGACTGGGGGAGGAGGGGAATCTTTTCAGAGGTGCAACAGTTTCAAGAGCACTGGATTTCAACTGCAGTGGACCTGGAGTGGATCTCTGTCAGTCACCTTTTGGAATTCTTTTGTCCCTTTTTGGGTTTTGTGGTGGGGTTAGGAGACAAATGAGCTCAAAGAGGCACCTTTGAAAAAATGCTTTATTTTTATATCATCCTAGTAAAAATCTTTTGTATAAAGGCGAAAGTAGGTATTGCATAGAAGAAACACTGGTGCAAACATCACCCGGTGGGAATGGCATGTTGTTTCCTAGTGTCTACTGTCTACTGCACAACAGATAGCTAGCCCACAGCCAGACATCTCCAGGTTTCCCCATGCCAGCTACAGAATGAAGCTGCTCAACTCTGTGGGAAGAAGTTCCATCAGAATTATGTGTGGCCTGTTCCATGCTGCTTCCCAAGAACCACCTGCTGGGAGAACACCCTTTTCCCCTTGGCCTTTTCCACGCCTGACCACTAGTTGCCCAAGAAAAACCATGAGGATCAGTTTGGCTGCCCCCTGCTTGCACCCCGTCTGTGTGTGAGTCTGTATTACATGCATACAAATGGGGGGGGTGGACACACGATAGGAGAGTTGGCCTAAAGCAACCATAGTCCAGGAACTCAATGCATGACATACCCAAGGCATCTTCTATCATCTTGGAGACTTTTATGTCATTGTTTTTAACATCTTACATGCTATGGGCACTTTTTCTGAGCACCTTCCACCTGGGCTTCCTGTAACTAACAGCCTTGGTGCATCCAGAAGGGAACAGAATTCACTTGTAACACTTCACCAGCTTTCAAGTAGAGGTTCTTCAGGCAGTTCTCCTGTTTTGTCTCTGCTTAAGTTCTATTGCAGCTTCCAAGCATGAAGGACAGTAAGACAGCAGGTATGCTACAGTCTGAAGGAACACTCAGAGAAATAGCACTTTCACAGACTTGAACTGTGCTTTCATGAATTAGAGATACAGAGAGGTATGCATTTATACAAATCAATATTTGTGTATATTAAAGATACTTTTACTCAGTATCAGTTTTTATTTAAAAACATGCTAAAAACTTATAGTTAAATAATCAGAGTGACATTTGGGGAAAACACACAGATAGCCACCTACCACTATAAGCAAAAAAAGTGCATACATACATGAGCCAAAGCTCCCTTTGACCAGTTTACAGGATAATTTGTGCCTTCTCTGACAAACTGACTGATGCAGCCTCACACTTTCCAGAGCTGTTTTTTGCTGCCTGGAAAATGGTATTACTTTTCTGCTCCTTTGAGGATGTCTGTCATCACCTCCCACATCAGAGAGTCAGCTAGAGACACAAATCAGTCCTGCTTTTGACTCCTCTCCTGTAGGTGGCTTCATAGAGATGAATACATGAAGCTCATGTAACTATCTCACTTAATACTGTGCTTAAAATGCCAAAAGTAGTCATTAAAAAAAGATTTCAGGATCTATGCTGCTAGATCATGAAATGGAATGAAGCATTCTAGAAAAATAAGTTTGGATGGAAGGCAAAGTAGCTGAGTTTGCAACTACACGTTTCATCTCTGAGTAACTCATAAACATTTTTTATTTCCTTATTACTTTCACTAATATATTTTACCATTTTTGTACAAAAACTGACTGCAGATTAAAATTTAAGATGCGGCAAGTACCACTGTGCGACACCAAAGGACAGAGATGATGCTCCTGCTCAGCTCTGCACCCTGCTCTTTTTAAGCACCAGAGAAAGCTAGAGAAAGCTAAGCACTTCTACCCAAAGGGAGAACACAGTGGAGCCATCAAATGAAAATCATCCTGTCTTTTCTTGCAAAAATGGGAACGCATCTTAGCAACTTTGGATACAGTCTTACATGTAGCAGCAAATACACTGGGCATCAGAGCCCCTTCTTCAACATGGAACAGCCATCTCCAGTGAGGCTCAGATGCTCCTGGTCCCAATTTTTGTTAGAAATGGAAGTAAAACTGGATTCAGTTTCTGTGCTTTCCCTCTGCTTCTTCCCCAACTCCTTCAAAGGCTATCCAAGTGAAATAGCTGAACCCATATGGCCTTGTCCACTTCAGTGGGAAACAAGAGCCCTGTGAAACTTTGGGCATTGTGCTCATGGGCAAGGTCTGTGCTCTAAAAATAGTAACCTTCTTCACTGCAACACCCAAATTCATCTCCATCGCCCACACATTCACACTCCTTCCTGTCACACTGATTTCATAGGAACTCAAAAAAGTGACACATAGGTCAGACAAAACACTATTGCTGCCAGATGTACAGATGCATGCAGGACTTACTAGGAATATAAACAGGGGACTAAAACCTCCCAGATATAAAGTGGCTCAACAGCTATTTCAGCCCACAAGGAAAAGATGGGCTGAATGAAAATTGTATCTTTTTAGAGCTTAAAGTATAAATACTCAGATTGGACATTAAGAGAATTTTGTTTACCAGAGGAGTAGTTTGACATGGCATGGCTCTGAAAGGCATGATGTCTCCATCCTCAACAGATTCTGAAACTCAGTCCAATACTGTCATAGCGAACCCCATCTCACATACGTGTCAGTACCCCTTTGAGAGTGACACTGGATGAGGTAACCTCTGAAGGTTGATTCTGACAGCTGCTAATGCAAAAAGCTGTGTTTCTTTCAGAGCTGAGTCAAGCCCTGACTGAAATTTAGTCAGAACATCTTCCAATGTCTGAGCCTTTCCCTCTTCCTTTACAAAATAGCAAAAACCTGGAACAAAGGGTAAATGGGTGTTCCTTGAAATGAAAAAGCATTTAAAGTAGAGAAATATATGTTCAAGTTTTCTAACAGGAATGTTGGTAAAAATATGCATTGAGTAAACTACCCCAAGGGATGGACATTGTAAGTTTTTTCTTCTATTTTACCAACACCATTCACTGGATGCATTTTTTTTCTTTCTTCTGAAATTCTTCTGAATAAAAGCATGGGTTTTTTTCCTTTAAAAAAAAAGAAAAAAAAAAATAAAGCTGAACAAGAGCCAGCAGTGTGCCCAGGTGGCCAAGAAGGCCAATGGCATCCTGGCCTGGATCAGGAACAGTGTGGCCAGCAGGACCAGGGAAGTGATTCTGCCCCTGTACTCAGCACTGGTGAGGCCACACCTGGAGTGCTGTGTCCAGTTCTGGGCCCCTCAGTTCAGGAAGGATATTGAGGTGCTGGAGCAGGTCCAGAGAAGAGCAACAAGGCTGGTGAAGGGACTTGAGCACAAGTCCTATGAGGAGAGGCTGAGGGAGCTGGGGTTGTTTAGCCTGGAGAAGAGAAGGCTCAGGGGAGACCTCATCACTCTCTACAACGACCTGAAAGGAGGTTGTAGCCAGGTGGGGGTTGGTCTCTTCTCCCAGGCAGCTATCACTAACACAAAAGGGCATGGTCTTAAGCTGTGCCAGGGGAGGTTTAGGTTGGTTATTGGGAATAAATTCTTTACAGAGAGGGTAATCAGCCATTGGAATGGGCTGCCCAGGGAAGTGGTATATTCTCTGTCCCTGGAGGTTTTCAAGATGAGACTGGACGTGGCACTTAGTGCCATGGTCTAGTAACTGCGGTGGTGTTGGATCAAGGGTTGGACTTGATGATCTCAGAGGTCCTTTCCAACCCATGTGATTCTATGATTCTATGAAGACTTGGCAATCCATCAGCAAGAATCAATTCTGTACTGAAGGTGTGACAACACAAACCATCTCTGAGTGCTGTTTTGGAAATTGCCCCTTTCCTGCACTGTCTGGTCACCTTTAATCAAACCACCTTTTCCACTCAGGGAGACAGCTGTCTTTGGCTTGAGGAAACCCCTACAACGAAGAGCACGGCATGACAATGTTGCCATCAAATTGCCAACCCCTTCCTTCACATCCAGCAGCATGCCATGCCTTGGGCAAACCTTTTTGAAGCAGCCAACACAATCTGTGAAGTCTGCTGCCAGTAGGTCAGACTGCAATCTCTCTCCTTTGTGCTTGCAGTAACTTGCTTAGTCAGTGCTTTTAGCTTTCAAAGTAGCATGACATCAAAGCAGCCAGGCACTGCTTTGGGTGAGTAAAGGCATTGAAACTTTGCCTCACAGAAGTAGGAGCTCATCATCTGGTCCAATGGGAAGGCTTTGCATTCCATCTGAGGAAAGAGTCTCTGATTTTAAATGAACCCCTTTGTTACAGTAAAGGCATCAAGGCCCTCATAAAGGTAGATGATGCCTCCCCACGGACTTGAGAAAAGTTGTGTCTTTGCCTGCACCAACTGTCAACTTTGAAAAACGTGTCCTCTGGAGATCGCACAGTGGTTCCCAAATTAATGTACAATAAATGTGTAAAACCAAAAACAGTAAGAAGTTATAAGTCAGGCAACTAAATTCTAAGCTATATCCATCATAATAATAATAATCATCATCATTATTATAATAAAAAAGTATACACCATAAGGTACAAGAAGCTGCAAAGCAAAGCAGCTCCAATTCCTACAACTCTCAGTTAGAGCGGCTTTTCTGAGTCTTCCAGTAAATTGGATATAAGGGTTGAAAACTTAATGGAAGACTTTGAAGAATTCTCACTTGAAGTCGAACACATGTAATTTTTGCACATATAGCATGGATTAGTAGAGCAAAACATTTTCTTAAGTTAAGAAACATTCTTAGAGCAGATCTATGATTTCGTGTAGAAAATCCATTTGTTGGGGGGGTCCCCCCTCTTTGGCAAATAAATGGCAAATGTGAAACAGAAAAAAAAAAAAAAAAAAGAGTCAAATAAGTTGTGATAATAACTGGACAAGTGGACCAGTCAGTGGGACGGATTCCCTCAGCAGGGCTAAGTGTGATGCTCCTTGTGGTCATTCCTTGTGTTCATTTTTATGATGAGACAGAAGGGTTGATGTGATAATGTTTCAGAGGCTTTAGGCATCATATTTTTTGCCAGTCCTGTGAATCTGCTGGAAGAGTGTCATGGAGAAGGCCATGCCAAGAATCTGAAGGAAAACAAACAATAAGGGCTTTAATATACGAAGGCTTCCAAAACTGCACTGCTGACCTGTGTTCGTGGCCCAGCTGTAGTTTTAACCGTCATTCTACACTAGCCATATTTCTCAACCTTCAACACTGACCAGTAAACTTGAATGTATGTTGTTCAGGCACACAGTAATGTCCAGGGTTGTATCTGTCAGAGCACAGATGGAGGCAAAAAGCTCTCAGGGCCCTTTGTCATATGTGCAACAATTTTTCAGAATCATTACATACAAGTCACTCTTCCCTTTGACCCAACAATTTGTGCTTGTTTAGCCAGGTAACTGTGACTGAAAATATCAGATCCAGGTATCCTCTCCCAAAAGTATAGCAGTGATAGAATCACAGAATATTGTGAGTTGGAAGGGAGCCACAAGGATCATTGAGTCTGGTTCCTGGCCCTGCACACGACAATCTCAAAAATCCCACCATGTAACTGAGAACACTGTCCAAATGCTTCTTGAACTCTGGTCAGCTTAGTGCCGTGACCACATCCCTCAAACAGTAACTCCAAAACCTTAACAGATTATTATTATACTTCTGCATTTCTTTTTTAAAACGTGTTGACCTACTCAGTTGAGTGGCCATGACTTGATTCATTTGGGGAATTTCTAGAACTTGCTTCCAAAATTAAAAAACAACCAGTTGCTTAAGGGACAGCATAACAAATGGCTAAATATATGAACTCCAAACAGGTACTCTGAAGTCAGAACACAGGTAAAGTGACTTTGTAAAGCAAAACCCCACTGCAGCTTGTCTTCTTTGCAGGACTCACTGCTGACATGCTTCCTTTCTGAGCAGATGGCCTTATTTGAACTCATAAAACAAATCCGACATTATTGAAATAATATTCCAACTCAAAGCAGTTGAGCATCACTTTTCACACAGCAGAATCAAGAATGCTGACAGCAAATCAAAGCCATGTTGACAAACATAATACCAGTATTACCTGCATTATGAGGATGCACATCCCAATTGAACCAAGGACATGTTTATTCTCATCAAACCAGATCATAACTTTCTCATAACATCCCTGAAATGATGAAAGATGAAAATTGAAACCCCAAGGTCACATTTTCTTTCATGTGCATTCCCTCTGTTTTTTTCCTTCCCACCCCTACCTCAGACTTGACCTGGGCAAAGTGAGCCTTACCGTATTCCAGACTGATTTAGTCGAGTTCCTTCCACAGTCTTGGGAGTTTTCTGTACAACATCGGTCTGGAACAACGTTTTCTCCCAGGACTGGGTACCAATCCATAAAGTTATTCACACCACAGCATTTCATCTGTGCAAAAGTAAAGGATTAATAAATTAACTAGCACAATTTGTGAATCACACACAACCCCAAACTTGCATTTCCACTAAACCACTCTGTATTTTCCAAAGGGTTGCCACAACACTTTTGTAGTTTTAAAGTGTTCTGTGGTCGCTGACTTCTAAAAGCAAATACTTAAAAACACAAAGAAAAAACAAAATCAAAGAAAATAAATGGTTCCACATCCAAGGTGTGTTAGTCTTCTTGTCACAGAGACATGAGCCCAAACACCTCAACTCTAACAGTAAAAGCCTGACAAAGCTTTAGTTCCACCTGTGCAGGTTTTGCTGGCTCTCTGCTGCTTCAGATCATCTCTATGCCTGAGATAGGCAGGGAGAATCTCAGACAGGTGACATCTTTCACTTTACAGAATACACTTTGATCCTGGGTTTCACAATACTCCCTGGATGTTCTGGAGTGCAAAATCAGAAACCAAAACCTGCATTAGCCATCTTTTAGACTTGGCATGGATGCCCCATACTTAACAGACTGCAGCAGGCTTCATGAACAAATTGCCTTTTTTTTTCTTTTTATATTGAGAAAATGTATTACCTCTGCTTGAATGATATTCCATGCATTTTTCAGTCCAACGTTATTTTCTGAATTGTATAGCTTCATACCTTCCTTCAAATCCTTCTTTGCACTCTCACTGACCTGCACCATATAAAAGATAGAGAAAGTCAAAGCTCTTCAGAGGAGAGGACCAAGTGGTATAGACACACATATAGAACATCTGTCTCTTAACTTCTTTCACCACAAACTTAACAGAGGTAGAAAAGCTTCAAGGCTCTCACAAGTCAGTGGGACCTTTAAGCGCCTTTTTCCTTTTTTTTTTTTTTTTTTTAATTGATATACTGGATTAATTCTCTTGACACAGGAGACCTCTGCCAAGAGCCCATCCTGTAGTCATCATCTGATTCAAACTATCTGAACATTAACAGCATAAATCTGCTGAGCTTACTGTAACCTTGCCAGAGATAGCTGTTGTCAATACCCCACAGCAGATTCTCCTGCCTGTAACCTATGGCCTACTTTAAGGCCAGAGTTCTGGCCTCTCAACCCTTAAAGAGTTATCTTTGCATGAGTTCTGGGTAGGCTGTCGTAAATAGCCAATAAAAAATCAATTGAAAAAAGACATTAATGTTGTTCTCCTTGTGGGAACAGACTTTTAGTATTTATCATTTTCAACTGTGCTCTTCTTTTCTTAGAGGATAAAGTTGGAGTACTTAATGAGAGATCCGAGATGTCTCATTTGTTGTATAAGTTTCAGTCTGAGCTTGAAGTCCCTGATGCAGGTAAGAATGCACCTTGCCTCTGACACTAGTGAGCTGGCAGCAGAGAAAGGGTTATGGTCCTGGCATAAAGGTCAACTATAAGATCTCTATCATCCCTCTTGGACGTCTCAGTTAAAATCAGAAGTTCACTTCAGCTCCCTGAAGTAGCAGGCATTATAATGACAACCTGAGAAGAGATAAAGGTCTGGTAGGGGCTGTTTTAAAATAAGTCTGGACGTGCTCATACTGCAAGGTTCTGCCCTGTGTTTAGCAGAGTTCTCCAGTTCCTCAGGCATTTTTCCAGTTTTATATATCCAGTGGGCCAGCCAGTTGTGCCTACTTCACTTGGTCTCTATGAGATAGCAGATTCCTACAGATGAGCTTTAAGCATTTTGCACCCTTGCCAAACTCTCTGGGACTGCCCAGTCAAGTGAGAAAACTGGTGGCATCTGGAATAACCTGCGAATATCCCACGCCTCTCTCCTCCAGTCCTGTTCCAAGGGTTGGCCCTAAAAAGCTAACCAGGTTTTAAGTAGGACGTCCCACAACTCAGGTCCACAAAATGATCAGCTTCTTGCAGACATCAAACAGCTATGTTGAAGGCTATCTGAGATTTTAAAAGAAGACTAAAAGGGAGGCCCTGGATTACAGTTCTATGCCAGAGATTTCTCTTCTGCTTGCTCTCCTCATCACCTCCTCCCCCCGCTTCAGAAGCAGCTTACAGAAAACAGCCAAGATTTCAAGGTGAAACCTTCACCAAAGTGAAGATCAAGGAGAATCCACATACTTTTATCAAACAAAAACTCAACCTGGTTTACATGCTAGTACAGATAATAAATCTATGTAGCGTATTTGCTTACCTTGTCCATATAAACGAAGAACAAAATGAGTAATATCAGCTCTGCCAGGAGAATTATCAGCAGAACGATGAAAAACTAGAACAAAGGAAAAACAGACAGTGTATACACATTGCCAATAAGACAGCAAACCTGTAGCTTCTAGCAACTATGAACACTATGGGCCTTGTCCTCTAAACATTTCCTGTACTGCCAAAAACATACAAATTTGATTTCAAACTATTCAGGGATATTGATACTATATTGCCACTAACATTTCTGAGGGTCTTGCCATCAGTGAGGAAATTCACTGTGTCATTCTCAAAATCTTAGGTTCTGGCCTACCACCAGTTTGCAGGTTTCAGCCATGCTTTTGTCCTGCTCCTTTTGACTGCTGTCACAGCACACAGTCCTCTTTCCTTCATACAGACTACAGAACAGATAATAAACCTCTTACCATAAAGATCAATGTGATGTGCCTCAGGAGCGATGCCCTGGCAGGGGGGCTTTAATGACATCTGACTGTGGAATAGTCATTATATTATTACTCAGCACTTCCATTCCCAACTCTCTGTATCTGAAATATCTCTCTACTGAGGCATCCCAAGTGTGACTTCTAGTAGTTTCTCACTACTTTTCATGCCCACCATGCTTTTTTTTACCCGTTCCTTTATGCCCTAGCAGACTGTCAGGCATGGCACCAGCCACCCAAACATGGGGAGAAGCAGTATGCAGCACAGTTAGCTCTCCAACTGGAAACTCATGACAGTCATGGTAGTATAAACAGACTTCTGCAGAACCTTGTAAGAATATAAATACTCTTTAAAAAAAAAAAAAAGCTGGTGTTGCAGTTTGTGTGGATGAATGACTTGGATCTCATTACTATTCCCTCTTTGCACTCCTAGCTGTACAACATACAGTCCAAGAAGTCAGACAGCAAAAAACAGGTGCACATTTTCCCTCCAGTTTAATTCTCTGAGGTGGCCTAAGGAATGCTGCCCACCTGTTCCCCAACATCACATAAGGGAGACTTTTGCACAAGGAAAACATGCTCCTGAATGTCACAGCATCTGTATTCATAGGCTGTGATTGAGTAGGAAGCTGTCTGCTTTGAAAGCCCTCCTCTCACCTTCTGCCACACTACCTCTCTCCTTGGGGTGGGGAGAAGCATGATGAGCCCTCCTCATACAAGAGGAGTGGTCCACACTGTGTGTTCTGAGAGGGGATCCAAACCTCTGTCTTTCAGTGCTGAACAAAGACTGGCAAGGATCAGACTTTTTCCTTTTTTTTTTTTTTTTTTTAATTGATAAGGTCTGGTCTTTAGACCAAGAGACCTTGACTTCTGAACTGTGGGTCAGATGATTTCCACCATTCTCTGCCCTTAGATAAGGGCAATGTAGAAAATAGCAATGAGAGGCTTTGCGCCCCTCTGTGCTTACGATTTTTTCAGTCCATCTTTCCAAGAGACTTTTCCAGAAGGGCTATCCAGGTTGATCCTACAGTTCATGCTTAACTAGCGGTGACTGATAGGAATTTTCTGTGCTATCTAATACATTAGGGCACATAGTAACAAGGACACATTTGCTAATACACCATTGATATCACTGTGATCCAAGCTGTGGTAGGTCATACTGCAAGCACACAGCAGATTAAAGGCCAAGAGCAGTATTACAGTGAGTCACAAGGCTATTTTGCACTGGTCATTCAAATAAAATAATAACAAAGCAACAGTCACTGTCTTAGTGAAAAGGAGTTTTGATGACTTACGCTCAACAGGAGGCACTTGTTTTCCTTGATAGCACCTAGACAGCCCAGAAAGCCGGTCACCATGATCACTGTGCCAATGGCAATGACTAGGTTGGCAGCTGAAAGTGATGGAAAGCTAGGGGAAAACGTGGCGAAGTTTCCTTGCGACACCGACAGCCAGATGCCCACACCCAGCAGACCACAGCCACATAACTGCAAAGAGATAAATAAAAGAAAGGTATAACCATTAAAAAAAAAATGTCACTGTCTCACAGCAACTCTGAAAAGAAAGAATTTCACAGGTAAATTCTCAGGTAAGCGTTCTGCAGTAATGCTTTCACTTTGCAGAAACAAAGTGAAATTAAATGTTCTTACTTAGACTTGGTCCTGTCATCTATACTTATAATTCTATTTAAAAGCCACTGGATGGCAGAATTCTCCCTTTAAAGACTTAGCACATGAAACTAGGGCTATTCATTGATCTCCCAACAGCAAAACCCAATGCAATTTTAATCAATAGCATAATTTCAATAAATATTTGTCATTAAATGCCCAGTCCCAGTAGCCATATTGGGTTTTAGTATGAGTTTTCATAGCTTTAGTGTTGTTTGCCTGTGTTCAATGTTACAAAAATCAGATTTCTATGTTCATTAACTACAGGAAGTTCAACTTCTGCTACTCTGCATCAGTGAGAGAACCTGAAGGAAATGCATAGCTGCTAATAAAACATAAAATTAACTTCACTTTGTTTCTCACTTTTAACAGTATGATGTCTGCTTAAGGAAATAAGGTTTCCCATATTAAGTCACGGGGCAGGTCTTCAGAACAAGGGCCAAGTATTGCATTATGGGGGGCCTTAAGCTGGCCATCTTTTAGTACTTGCTCAAAGTGGCTGTTATACAACTTCCTATCTGATCTGTGATCACTGTGCAGTGAAATCTGATGTAGGAGTTGGTTGTACTTCCATTAAATCTGTGAGCTACTCAACAGTACTACTAATTTCCCACCAAATCTAGCCTTTGCCAAAGTCAGAGGTGAAAGTCACATTATCTTCAAGTGACAGGGGGATCAAAGTGCAACCCACCACCCCCAACTCAAGAGTGTTTCTGCTCCAATTTACTTGGACCACTGTACAGGAAAAACAAAACTGCACCTAATCATTACTCACAGTAATATCCCAAAGCTGCTCGTGTTCACTTGTCAGCAGTGGAACATGAGTTCTTACCATCTAGCAGGTTCCCCACACCCAGTCCACCCCATCATGCTTGCACACTTTTACTCAAACAGGAAACTGAACATCAGAGAACAGCACCTCCACTAAACCAGGTTTCAATCCTGCCTTGTGATGAGCACCAATCTGGCATGATGAAGACCTCACATTTCAGGCAAATATCCCCACTTTTGTCTGAGGTGACTTTACCAGCAGGGCTGATAGTTCCAGGTAAAACTGGCTTCTTTTGGTTTTGCTGCTTCACAGGAAGTGAAAGAAAAACTAGAATAGTCTCTTCTTGCAATCACATCATCTTATCTTTGAGATAAGCTTATGTTTTTATAATCATATACATACCGATTTTTTTTTACTCCCCCTGTGACCCTTTTGTCCCCTCTGAGTCCTCTTCCTAGTTTGGTTAAAGCTTTTGAAACTGCTTTGCATCTAGGGAGACTCATCAGTTCAGTGAAGAATTGGGACCAGGAGTAGTCCTTATGCAAGATGCTCACAGGCATTCCCAAGGAAGGCAGAGTAAAGCATCTCCCAATGTACCAAGCATAAAAATATAGGGTTCTATAGGCAGAAAAAAAGAATGAGAGATGGAGAGTAACTATATTGCAATGGTGGGAATTTCCACATCCCTTTACACTTAAGCTTTAGTTTAGCAATCTGGAGGAAAACCCCACAAGTGTCTAAAGTTCACAAGAACATGCACTGAATAACACAGAGGAAATTTTCAGTATTCTTGTAAAGAGATTGGGAAGCATCTCTGCTTCCGAAACTCAACACACAGTAACTCTCCAGAGTGAGTTGTGGAGCTTTGCATTACTGGGTGAGGGTAAATGTCACAACACCTGTTTCCTATAACAGATCTGGATGCAGCTGCAGCATGAGTGTGTGTAGCAGAAAAAAGTCAAACACCTACTATCCCTGTGAAAAGACTGGCACAAAACATACACAAACACACACATGGCAGGGGAGGGCTACAGCACTTTCACCTCTTCCCTCAAATCTGTCCTCTATGATTAATAGTTTCGAATTGATTTCTCATTGCCTTTCATGGTATGTCAGCAAGGTCAGTGTGAACTTAGAGTAGTAAAAAGCTAGGGGGGGATGTGAAACAGAAGCCTCCTGATCATATTCTGCTGCAGGACCCAATAGACATCGCTACAGGTTTAAACTGCCTGCAGTTCGTGGAACCAGCTACCCTATTGCTCCTGCTTTAAATTTCATCTACTCTGTCCTTGAACTGCTGCAGTTTAGGTGCCTCAAGCCCACTCAGGAATCCACTCTGTGGCTCAGCTGTTTTCGCCGTTAGATGAGAACTGCAAGCAGTTGCTTGGGCTGAGACCTTAAAGGTTCAGAGGGTCAGAAGCAGCTCTCAACTCACAACATTCATTTAAGATATTAAATGGCACTTCTAAGCTTCCAGGGCTGCCATTGCCATTAACTGATGGCACTTCAATCAATGACTTCATAATACACCATGGCCGAGACTTGAAATGTTTCCAAAGAAGTTTCCACCAAAGTCTGAAATTGTTCAGTGTAACTTTCCATCAGAACCTGAATTGAGATTTTAAAGGCCATTCACAAATGTATTCCTTGGACTTTCAGACTATATTAGGCTCAGAAATCACAGCCCTAGCTCAAGTGTTTTGAAACAGTGCAGTGAATTCTGGAATCATGAGGCCAAAAGCAATAGATCATTGCAAATAAACAAGGTGGTGGTAAGAGCAAGATCAGGGCAAAAGGCTTACAGAAGAAAGGCAAGTAAAGGACAAATATGTGATCAATAGAAAGATCAGCCCATGAAGAGTCACACCTCGGGATCCAATGCCAATTATGAGATAGCACCAAAAGAGACAGAAGAAAGAAGCCCTTTCCAGCATCTCTTTATATTTGAAAAAATTCTGCAGCACAGTATTGACTGAGATTGAGTCTAGAAGAGAAAGGTAGCTAGGAAATTACAATGCTCATGTTTATGTTCAATTAGACAAAATTAGAAGCAGCTAATTGCTTAGATAAAGGAAGGGAGAGCTACCTTCAAGTGTAGGAAATCAGAAACGTGATGGGCCCACTGGTGCTCCGTGGGGTGGACATGAAGACGAAAAAAAAGGACTAAGAGCAGAAGGAGAACCAAAGCTGCAGGGCAGAAAAACAGACAGATGGCTTCTGTCCCTTCGACAGGCTCTCAGTTCAGGAGACCTTCTATATACACTTCCATACAGGGCAGATCATATCTCCACTTGCTTGTGGTAGCCACATCAGTATTTTGGTAAACTCAGGAGCAAAACACTTCGCTTTTTGGCAGAAGACTGGTCACCTGCACCTTCACCTTTCCACATGGCCTTACTAAGAAGAAGTGTTTGATACTTGATGTGAAATGTTTGCAGCAAAGGTCTGATGCTGTCCCTAGGCAGACCACTATGGGAATGCAACTTGAATGCCAGACACATGAACATGCTGGGAGGAGTCCTTTACAATGCAAAATGAATTGCTACATCAGCTGAGGCTGCAGACATATCAACATTTGCTATTTTTTCCTGCAATTCTAATGTCCCACTGAAGAAAATTTTCCTTTCCAACTTCTGTAGTGATTGGGTAGCAAGCCAAGGTGCACAGTGTGATTTCAGTATTATCCAGAACTTTGTGAAAACACTTATTTAGTGCAGTACACAGTATCTGCACTGATCATTGTCTCACCATGCCTGATTTCCAAGCTAAATTCTCCTTTTCACAGACTTTTTGCCTCCCAAAGTAAGATTTCTCCACCCTTAAATTACACTGAAAGTTCTGATTACATAAAAAATCAGGTGATGGAGGGGCTATTAAAGACCAAGGCTGATATATGCAAGCAGGATTATCTACAATGACTGAAGAGAGTAAAAAGTCAGGAAGACTTGCAAGAGTTAATAAAAGACATGGCATCCTAAAAACTCCCACAAGGGGGCATCCAATACCAAAAAGCTCTAAGAGTTAAAGGCAAATTTAGTATTTCTTCTCTCAGCAGCTACTCGATTTTTGTGCTTTTTTCTCTGTTTTTCTCTGTCATTCTACTGAGTAGCAGTACTGTTGATGCTAAAATTTATGCTTTAAACCTCAGCTCCCATGACAAATGCTTTTTTCACTCGTGCTTTTTTAAAAAAATCCCAAATAATTCCACTGACATGGGACTTAATTGCATACACCATACCAACCAAAGCCAGCTAGCATTCTAGCAATAAAATACCTTTCTCTGACAGTTTATTCTATACCATTCTCATTTTTTATACTACATGAACACTATAAAAAATGTTCTGACAGCTATTTATTCTCACAGGATCCACCTCTTTCTGTTGGGAACAACCAAATCCTGGAAAGTGAAAGGAGAAAAAATATATCAAGTCATCTTATTAATTCCTTTTTCACCATATAATGAAATAATATATGCTGCTTGGTATTTAATTGTGTGAGAGTGATGGCATTGACATTCCTTCTCTAGAGAAATGGTTCAACAGCATAATAACTTTCACTGGATTTTTCTTCTCAAAAAATGTTGGCTTGTTTCCCTTGCATCATTAGAAATCATCATCCTCCAGGCACCCCTCAAATCTCTCCTTCCCCTGGTGTTTATGTCACCACAGAACACTATCATAAAGTCAGTCACTTTTACTTATGGAGTAATTTAGCCAAGCTATGGTACATATATTTTGAGCTTAAAAGCAAACAAAAGAAACACCAACTTCCCTCACAGGTTCTCCCACACTTTGCTATTTCACTGATCAAAACCTGAATTCCTTTCAATACCTCAACATTTATCTTTCATCATCACTGTGCCCAGAAAAATTACAGCATTCTAGAAAACAGTAAGAATCTCAAGTGCTTCAAAAGAAATGAGAAGTCCTGATAAACCCAGAGAGAGAGAAAGCACAAAACAAGTCTCTCCCTCACAAATGCTATCACCAGAGTGGGAAAGGGACTCTTTTATTTTATTCTACATTTTTGAGCATTGTATGAACTAATACAATACAAACTTTCACAATACAGCACCATATCCAAGTTTAGTTGCCTTATCAAAAGGGAGATATAGGAAGAATTTATAAGACCTAGGAAAGGGCAACACAGATGGTCAGAGGTATGCCAAGGCTGACATATTGTACAGAAGGAGATTGTGCACAGGATTATCTAGCCTGGGAGGTATTACTAGACAGGATGTGAATGAAATATTCACAACTCCAGAGGTCAGTATGAAAACCAAAAAGCCTGTCTCTTCAGTCTTTTCCAATAATAGGAACAAGGGGACTATTAGCAAGCATTTTTAATATATTTTGCTTCACATAAGTGAGAAGTAAATTGATAAATTATGCCATAGGTGATTATAAGAATCAAGCATTGTGGGCACAATTGTCAGTAAGGGCTAAATGATTTTATGTATTGGTAATAGGACTTGTAGTTTCTTAGTATATACATAAATAACGGCATTTCCTGCTTCTCAGAGTAAGATAATGAATGCAGAATCCAGCCAAACTACCAAGCAGCAAACAAGGTAGGGTAAAGAAGGGGGTAGGAAATGTCATTCTGGTAAGGTTTATTAATAGAATTATATTTATAGACTTGCTCTTGAAGTTATTGAACAGCATCAGGAAAAGGGATGAGGCCATATTCTTGTTGACTTTTGCCATCATTCCATGCCATGCACAAAATGAGTGATGGAAAAGCTGCACAACTAATTGTGAGAGAGAAAGAGTGGAGGGAAGATTTGTTCTTGACATCAGACTTTTGAGTGCTGGTTAAACACCAGGAGAGCTCTTAATGCACTTGGAATAGAACAGAGACATTTAGAAACCAAACACTGAGAGACAACCACTAGGGACAAAGAGAAGAACCAAGTGTCTCTACTCCACTTCGAATAACATGCCCTGGGCTGTCTGTGGCCCAGTTACAGAGAACAGAAAGCTCCCCAGTTTCCTCTGTGCTGTGTTAAAACAGGCAATCTTGCCTGAAGCAAAAATGATACAATGAAAAATACATGTAACAGCTTAAATATGGCCCCCATAAAGTGGCAATAAGCACAAGAGGTTTGTTACTAGGAAATACTAACATCATGACTGAAAAAACAAGTGTCAGTGCTGGGAATTGATTTCTAGACAACTGCAGGGACAGAAAGACACTCAGAATTAGGCTCTGAGAGGCCTTTATTTAAACAAAAAGTTAACAGAAAGATTACCTGCACCAAAAATACAAGAATGAAAAAGCCACATGGACAAGCAGAATGCACTGCCAAAGCCTTGCACAGAAAGGTTTTTCAGTGTCCAAGTGGCTCTTAAAAACCCTTCCTTCTGTTGTTTCAGCAACACTTTGGAAAAGCTGCCAGTAATATGTTCCTTCTGTATGGTAAGTTCTACAAGATAAAGGTTACCTATCTTAGCTCTTCTTTTCAAGATAGAAAGATTTTCCACCTTTTCTCCAACTGACTGTCAGACCAGTCAATGTGCAGATGAGATAAGGAAGACAATGGGCCTTATGAAGCAGCAAAGTCTGATCCTGGGTTTTGTTTTGTTTTGTTTTAATATTGTCCCCTCTCCTTCATTTATGATATCTTAATGAGCTCACAAGTTTTTTATGGAATCAAGAAGCAGCACATCTTGGAAAACAGTTTGAAAGGCTGTTTTTTCACACCATGAAGGAATTTTTAATGAAAACTTCTATGAGACATAAAGATGGACATAATTTTCTTTAGCAACTGAAAATCTGATTCAAAGACTCTTCAGATCAGAAGGAAGAGTTCACATCTTCTGTGCATTTCAGATCTGGTGCTTCGTTTGGAAGCAGCCTGGTATAGAGATTCAAACCAGTAAGGGATACCATGCAAAAATCCACCATCCTGTCTCAAAAGACATTACGGTCCCTGGTCTTGTTTCAATGCACATGAACTAACCTCAGTTTTGGAAGATATTAACTTTGTTGTCCAGACTTATTGTCACCAGAATCAACGGGATTTATCAAACTATCACAATGCCTTAACTGCTCTATTGAGAGCAGAATATTAATCAAAGGTGGGGGGCGTGTGGGTGTTGTAAATGTGGGAAAGAGGACTCAAAGCTCAGCAGAAGAGTCATTCCATCCATTTCCCATCAGGCAGAGGTGCTCACCTTTTGCTTTTGCAGTATCCTTCTCTGAGTTACACATCAGAATAATTGTTCTGGGAGGAGGCAGAGATGAGAACTACATGGTTTCTACTACTTCAAAACACATTCCAAACCAGAGATATGCTGTCTGCAAATTAAGTTTTTGGATGCCAATCGCCATCTCTGGATTTGGGTGGTTAATCCATCTCTAGAAAGGGCTGGTGCTTAAAGGTGATTTTCAGGTAAGACCAGATGAATTTTCCCGCACTGCCTAGATAATCCACAGGATTAATCAAAACTGGGGCTTAACAGCTGACAATCTCAGAGGTTTCTTGCAAAGCAAGATTATCTTCTACCTATGACCCAAAATATAGCAAGAACATCAAAATCTGAGAAGTTCTTCAGCCATAAATTAGGAAATGAGAACGGAGTATGGAAGTAGGTGAATATACTTCAAAATACCTTCTTAGTGCTACTGCCATATCAATATAGCAAATTTAAACTCCTCTACAAGATTCCTATGAACTGGACATTGACGGAAGACAAGGGAATCATTTAGATTTCTTCTTTGAGTCTACTGCTGTAACACCTGTAACGACAGCCTGTGAGTAATAGAAGCTAAAGAACTGGAATCTGTGCAAATGCTGAATGTCCTTAATTCATCTGTCAGAGAAAAAAGTTATCCTCTTCTTAGAGTCCTTCCCCCAGCAGCACTCCTGGGATGGTCCTGAAAAACTGAAATGAGGTTATCAGAGACTGTGATCTTTTGTGGGGCTAGCAGAGGGAGAGCTACCCTGAGGAGCATTAAATTCGGACACTTTTATCAATGTGTGGTTTTGGAATGTGTAAATTTGCAGACCATCCAAGCCTTAAGCTTTGGCTTGGATGCTCTTCCCTGGTCACACTGGAGTCTTCAATAAAGGACATGTTGTGTAAAAGGAAGTTACAATAGCTGAGTTTGCTTGGTTTGTCACGAACAGCTTAATCTCTTTATTTAGTTGAAGGGCAACTTGGATACTTCATGTTGCACATTAGGAGAAACTGTCACTGAGAAATTAGTACAGCACTGGAAGTTACCAAGGAGGTGTCAAAATCTCCAGTCACAGAGGTTTGCAATGCTTTGCTAGAAGCAATCATGGTTGACCTGACCTAGCACTACCAACAGCACCACTTGGTATGACTTGCAGAAATTCCTGTCAAGGAACATTTCTGGGATTTTATAACTTCCTCGGCTACCGTGTTCCTCCTCATTTGTGAAAAATTCAAGAACCACGTCATTTCTAATGAACACATAAAATCTATTACCTTTGGAAACCTTATGGGGAGAGCTCTCTTGCCCATGCTGGGGAATCAGCACACTTGTCTCTCTCCAATGTCTGCACACCAGCACATACAACACAGTGAACAACGAGGAGGAACCGTTCATGTGAGCACACAGGGCTATAACAGAGACAGTGGGATAGCTCACGTAACTGGAGTGCTGTGATGGATAAAAACAGGCTCTTTAGGCAGATCAGGCTGGGAAGACAAGGAGAGGACACTGCACTTCATGTGAGAGAGCAGTGGAAATGCACAGCACTCTGCCTTGGGATGGATGACAAGGCATCAGTAAAGAGTTATGAGTCCTATGTATAGGGAACATTACTTCGGTTTGGCTACTGTTTTGACAGGGCATCGCCCTTTTATGGTAGGGAGTTGCCATTTTGTTAATATCACTGCTCTGTGATTGGCTGAAAACAGTTATAAAATGCATAAAACATTCTTTAAAAAGAGCTGATGGAATGAATAATTCAAGTTTAAATATAAACAGAAGGAAAAGGCTGTGTTGGGGTCCCACACTTTAGCAGACTGCAGAACAAGCAGTCTCAGCTGGGGTAAGACTTCGAGAAGATAGAAGGGCACCAAAAAGGATGATGGACACAGACAGTTGAAAGATGTCCAAGGGTTACAGACCCCTCCTAGGAGGTCACCAAGGCGCCCCAGTGCAAAGCCTGTCACAGGCAAAGAGCCCAATCCTTCGAGTGGGAGTGAAAAGCCTCTGCATCTTCCCACAAAACACCAGCTTGAACTTCAATGTACAGCTGGGGAGGCCCCCAGAACTCTAAGGGAAGTGGGAGCTAGGGCTGATGGAAACCACACAGCTGAAATAACATCAGCAAAGATGCCGTCTTCAAAACAGCACTGCAGGGGAAAGCATGGCAGTGTAACTTGCAGAAGGGCTCCTCCATGTTGATGGAATATCTGAAAGCTGATGTCACTGCAAAGCCACTCTTGGTTACTTTTCTTATTGTCAAGGCAATTGGGAGAGGTTACTGAAAAGACTGAAAGAGAACAAATGTCACTCCTATCTTAAAGACAGAATATCTAGGGAATGACATACCAGTCAGTCTCACCTCAATCCTTGGGAAAATAATGGAGCAACTAACCCTGGAAACCATTTCCAAATACATGAGGGACAAGAAGGTGATATGTAGTAGTCCCCACGGATTTACAAAGGAGAAATCGTGCCTAAGGAACCCAATAGCCTTCTACAATGAGGTGACTAGCTTGGTGGATGAGGGGAGAGCTGCTGATGTTATTTAACTCAACTTCAGAAAGGTTGTGGAGCCTTCACCTGTGGAGATACTCAAAACCTCACTATACACTGTACAGGGCAACCAGTTCTAGCCAACTCTGCTTGAGTAAGGGGTGGCAGACTAGATGATCTGAACAGGTCCCTTCCTACCACACCTATTCCATGATTCCATTAGGAGATAAGCTCTCAGATATCGATTAATAACTACACTCCAGTTCTATTCTCCACTATGCACACATACTCCCTCTTTTTTTTCCCCAGTACCCAGTGTCTGCCTGAACAGGTAAGGAATAAGCCCCCTCCATTATTCAAACTTGTGTTCAACACAAGCACAGCACTGATTTGCTAATGATTGTCATTAATTATTAGGGGGTAAACATCTTGTTCATGAAATTCTAGGTGATAAATTGTCAGTGTTTAAAACACAATTGTGGAGAAAGGTAGCAATAGAAAGGAGACAAAGGATTAATTTACATGAAACATACACCTGCAGAATTATATTCCAAAATACAGACTTTCTGCAAGATGTTTTAGGAAAAGTTGACATAAAGAAGCAAAGTGTCAAAGCAAATGAGACATAACTCTGGACTGCAGTATTTCTTCTTCCAAAACTTCACAGCTGTTTTGAGTGGTATGCACAAAGGCAACAAGGCAAAAAACAACAAAACTGTCTCTGCCCGCAGCTGTGAAAGGTCAAATTTAGTCGTGCCAATGTCAGCACTATAATCTTTTCGTATATGAGACACAATGCCCAAAGTGCAGTTGGCAAGAAATAAGACTGCACATTTGAAGAGGATTCAGAGATGATGTATGAAGAAGGATTAGAATGTGTACTACAATCCAAGTGACAGTTAAACTCAGAGGGCAGGAAGGAGAATGGAGGCAGAACTTGGAAACAGTATTAGAAAAAAAGAAAAAAAAAATATTTAAAATTACAGATCAAATACTGAGGCTCCTGAAATCAGGACTGGCAGGAACCCAGTTACTCATCTGCTGGGTGGAAGAACATCAAAGACCACAGAGAGTTCAAAATGTCAAAGACAACATACATAAAATCCAGAGAATAACTAATAGAGAAGAAGAAATTATGCAGTCACTCCACAGAGGAAACCTGATTGGAAGGGTATTTAACACATAATTCATAAAGGCTATGTAATTTGTGAAGGCTATGTAATTCATAAAGCCCATAAAGGACTTGTGGTTTCTACAGAAACACTAACCTTATGCATACATTAGAATGTGCAGTTATGCTGTCCTTGATAAGAGACTGACAATAATAGCTCATTTAAAATATAGTAACAAAGCATTATACATAATCTTCACATTAAACCATTTTCTCATTAGTAAGCAAGGGGATAAGAGCTGAAAAACTCTAAGCAATTCATCATAATGAATGAGAATCCATCAGCCTAACAAAGCACTTCTGAGCATTAAGCTGTATTTCCTAAACACACATAACTGAAAAGATATTTTTCTGAAACTCAAAGTTTGGGGATTAAACTCAGTCCCTCTTTAATTCCCACAAATGACCCTATCTACAGACTTCAAACTGAAAACAGGCAGCAAATTACAATGCTGTCTTTTAATGCAGAACTTTTTGAAGCTACATGTCAGGAGATGTTAGTTTAGGGCTTTTCCCTATGTAATAACAGTAATTACAAAATGGAAATGGGGAATGATTTTAAAATGCTT
The DNA here is from genome assembly GCA_013399855.1 of Oxyruncus cristatus. Classification (NCBI taxonomy): domain Eukaryota; kingdom Metazoa; phylum Chordata; class Aves; order Passeriformes; family Cotingidae; genus Oxyruncus; species Oxyruncus cristatus. Next base: position 233,986 of record VXAY01002913.1, read on the forward strand.
TTATTTTATTTTCCAATGTGTTTCCATAAAGTTAATTTCACTTGATATGAAAATCCAATCTGAAAACCAGCTGGACGGAAAGATCTCCTGACTTCATTGCTCCACAGAAACATTTATATCTGAGTTTGATAGCAAAAGCAAATGCATGTTGCTTTTTAACCCCATTAAACCTACAGAACAGAAAGAGAAGTGAATTTTTTTATTCCAGTTCTTGGAAAAATTTGAAGAATATTTTACTGCAATCCTCAATCCCAGTGCAAGCATAACAAAGTATAAGATTTTTACATGTTAGCAACCATGATTTGTCTAATAAAAATGTTTTTGTTTGCCTCACTATTAAAAACTCTTTCCAAAACCATTTGATTCACAGATTCAAAACCAGTACTTAAGGCTTTGAAAGCTGGAAGGAGACTTTTCAACTATTTCCATAGATGTCAACAGGAAGAGACAGTTTTACAAAGACAGTTTCCAGAGTAACAAACAGCACATCTAAAACCCAGTCCAAATTCCAGTATACAAAAGCCCCAAGAGAAATGTATCAGACAAGACAGGAAATCATATTTTATTCCATTGTTAGTAGAGAGAAAAAACAAATGTAATCATTATCAGTTGAGTCCCCTCAGTGCTCTAATTTTTGGTCAACTACATTAAAACCTTTTGAAAATAGAACTGTAGGGCTGTTTAGAACTATATGGTAAATTCATATGTTATATATTTGCATAAATGCAGGGGCATGCATCTGCAGTTCTTTCTTCTGAGATTGAAGCCCCTACTACTTATGCGTGGGCACTTTATGCCCAACAAGGAGCACAGTCAGATTCTGGTCAGTCTACCATCAAACAAACATTTACAATGTTTAGCATCCACTGGCATAACTTTATGAAATTTAGGCACCTCTGTTGGTCACATGTTGTTAATCTGTCTCTTTTTTCCTGATCCAATTCTCCTGAAGCCACTTTATCCTCTTTGTTTATTTTAACCACAGCTGCTTAATTCTGCTCTATCTCTTAATACCAAATAAAAGCGGCAGTAACAAAAAAAATTAAAAAAACCCCAAACCCTCAGATGTTCAAAGGACTTGTGGTGGGTCAACAGTCAGCAATCCTCCACCCAAATTTGTCTAAAAGGACTGAGGACCTGTACAGGCCCAAAGAAGTTACCATGACCTAAGATACGCTCTTGAAGATGTACTACAAGCTACAACCAAGAACACTGCATCTCAAACACTTAGTGTTCTCCATCTGCTCTAAAGGGGCTTAAACTACATTCTGCAAATCGGTATGTTCCTTCTCCTTCAGATGTTGGAGGCATTTCTGAGAAAAGGTGCAAGGAATCAGCGTGAAGCAATTACCTACGGAAGTTATTTGTAAACCCATCACTGTGTAAGTGTGAAGTAAGCCTTGTACTTGTTGGACTATAAGCATTCTACTCTTGGTCAAATTGTATGTTAAAACAGCACAAAACTCTAGGGGATTCGCTCCCCTCTAATTCAGTACATCTTCTGCCACCACTGATAACTAAGGAGTAAAACTGACTTTCAGTTTTACTTTATGGCAGATAGTAGCATGGCTTCCAGTTCCCAGTGACCTTGTGTTGCTTAAGCTTTCAGTAGAACAAGCATGCCAATACTCATATACAACAGACAATAGCAACAAAGGCAGGAAAACAAGTTCTTTGTCCTCTGCACTGTCTGCTCTTCTTGGTATTGAAGTACAATTTTGTGAATAGCAATGATAATAAATAGCAATAATAAATAAATAGTGAAATAGCAATGATAATAAAAGGAATGGTTTTGCTCAGCATTCATTAAGAAAAAGAAAAAATCAATAAATTTATTAGATCTACCAGATCTAACTGTATTAAAACTGACTAATTCAGTGCAGATTTATATTTCTTTGGCAGTATTTAAAGTTATTCTACCTCTTTCTATTAATATGTTCTATTCTGAAGCTACTACCTGGCAAATAACATCTCCCAGTGGATTGGGAACACCTCCTACTTATTGTTAAACAGTCTGTCAAGAGGTCTTCAATTAAAAATATTTTATGTGTTCCATCATTGCCTGAATCATCTCTATCTCGTTACTTTTCAAGATGTAAAAAACCTCAAGCAAGTGAAACCTTTCACCTGCAGGTTGCTGGAAATACTACAAGGCTGAACCTAATTCTCTTCAGAGAGACTAACAAGGATTGCTATTATAAACGGTCCAGATTAGATAAATAAAAAGGGGTAGTAGAGCAGCCATGAGCTGCAGTCAGGATAGTTATAAGCATCAGATTAGGCAGACGATTCATTAGTTAACTGAATCTCATTTTTCCTTTCCATCCAGAGATCTGTCTCAGGGAAATGAAAAACAGGCGATCACACTGGCTCAAGAGGAAACATGAAAATTCACAAGAAAATTCAGCCAGTTACAGGTAGACAAATACTTTTGCAATCCCAAAGCAAACACAGGACAATGGCCTTAGACCATTTAACAAATACAGATGCACGCTGCAAACTGTCTTTAAATCCTGCATTGCTTCTAAGAAAACACCTTTTAAAAGCTTTCACCAACTTGTCTGAAAGGAGACTTAGAACTACCTATTGTGGAAGCAAGAAAAAAAGGAAGTGCTCCAATTTATATCTAGAATATTTTAACAATATTTTCATGCCAAATTCACTATAAGAAGAAAGACCTGCAGAGGAACAGATGCCAGAATGGTTTAGTTAAGGGAGTACTGAGGTCATGTCTGATCCTGCTCAGTGTTGATTAACTTCCATGGTCCAGCTACCATCAGGGTGAGAAAGACCTGGGGCTGTTTCATCACCGTTCTGGTATTTTTCTCATATACCATGACATAACAATCTTGCTTTCAGAAAAGCTAGGAAAGAAGTCACTGTTGCCAGACAGGAGCTGTGATGTTATCCTGGTATCTGAAGTGCTGGAAAATGAGAGTGGGACAAAAGAATGTCTAGCAACCAACTGTAAATATGAGCAATGATTAATAGCTCTGGCAATTACTGTATCAAACAAATAAGTATTCATGATGTACATATTTAGTCTTCAGATGAGCACTGCTACTAAAAGACACAGCATTGTTTGTGATGCAGTGATTTCAAATGAGTTAGGAGGTAAATCTAAAAGGAGCAATCCTACAAAAGGTGAGAGAAAGTGACAAGAACAGGAGGACAAACAAGGCCATATGAGAAGTGGAAGATAAGCTGATGTATCTCTTTTTTCCCACATGCCAGATTGAGAGGAAATTGGGTTAGCGAAGACAAATCCACACGGATTCACAAGTAATAAAATTTACAACTTCAGATATTAACATGAGGGGACTCTGCAAGCAGTACATCTAACAATGACACCTGATGTCCCTGATACGTAGGGAAAAGTGCAACGAGTGTCAGGCTTACCTGTGGTTTAGATTGTCCTTTCCCTACTACATGTTCAGTCTGCTAACATGACCAATGGATGAAATATTTCAGGTGGCAGACATTGTGTGTTTTCTGTGCCTTTACAATCTAACCGAACGTGGTGTGAAGCAGAGAAAAGCGCTTCCCACGGGAGTCCAGTTGCGCTTTAGTCTTCCAAAATACAAATGCAATGGATATAAATGTACTGGAAAATTCTAGATTCTAACAGAAATTTACATTCTCAAAAATATCTAAAAATACCTTAAATAAAAATAACTTGCTGTACACTCTGTGAAGTAAAGTTACAGGTCTCAATTCTCAGTGTAACACAAAAAATCATTTGGTTTCTGTGGGTTCTCTACAGACTTCCCCTATGTTCTCATTTTTGGGGCTGGATTAGGTTCACAAAACATACTACCAGAAGCAAGAAAGACTAAGTGAGACTGGTGTTGCCTCATCCTTCCCTCCCTTTCAGTGAGCCTCTCTGTCCACCACACAAGCTCACTAAAGACAAAAGCTGCTGTTCTGACAGCATTACATTTGAACACGCTGACAAGACTGCAGGGGTCACAGTTGGGAAGTACTGGGACTACAGGAGACAGTTCCATCCACTGTCCGACAGATTTGTTTGTATTCACTTCTGCACAGATCAGAACAGTAACAGAGCTTTTACGCCAGCCATACTGAGAGGAGTAAGTGCATCTTATTTTGCAAGTCAAAATTCAGCCATCAACAGAGGAGGTGATGGCCAGATGAGTGGCGGTAGCATAAAACAGTTTCCCCTCACTTTTGTGTTGACAAGAGTTACAAAGTGTACTGACTAATACTCACTAGAGTATGAGTTTGCACTGAAAATTATTTTGGTTTGCTTTGTGCTTTTACCTAAAAACACTTTCATAGCTGACTGCAGTTTAAAGTACCCTTTCAGCAATCAATGAAGATAGCAAAATACACACTTAATTACAAAATGTTTCAGAATAAGATTAAAAAAGCTGTTGGCCACAACATCACGTAGGACATCTTTCAATCTCTTATCTCTGCTCTGCCACTTTCATATATGTGAAAGCCAAAATAAATGTAACAAGTAGCAGAAATGAAAGGTAAAATGCAAAACCCTGTCTCAGCATATTCTACTTCTTCAAAGGCTCAAGTACTGGTAACAACACATTGATACTAGCAGCAACTTCACAATTTGAGAAAATCATTATCTAACTGCATCATATGCACACAGAAAAAGAAAAGCATTATTCATATTCTGTAAGGAACAAAAATCTGTGCCCATGAGCTACATCTGGGTATGACTACTCTTAAGGGTTCAAGTATTCCATGCCAACACTGAATCAATATAGTATTTCCTATGTGTGATTCATTCCACATGCAAAAAAACCCAGCAGTTCTTCAGACTGATTTACTTATTTTAGCTTACAGGAGGGAAATATGTCCTCAATAAGTCATACCTGACTGGGGCCTAAAAAAAGTGAACAACTTTGCCACAGAAGACATAATGAAACCTGGATTCCCATAGATTTGTGACTCATGATTGGAATCTTGGCTTTCTTATTCTATGTGAACTAACTTCTGTTAATGCTTGCCCTCTTAGAGGGCAAGTAGAACAATTTGCTCATGTGTGGATTCTCTGGCATCTAGTAAAGCTGGAGTTCATTCTGCAGGCTTGCTCTAAGGGAAGCAGGGTGTGTATCCCTTATCTAGTCACATCTTCAGGTTTATTTCTGTCCCTGCAGAATTCATTAAAATGTAAATTATGTTCTACTGAAAAAAAACCTAAGACTGTTAATGGAATTTCATCCATTGCATTATGCAGATATCCAAAATAGACAGCCACTTAGAGCTAGTCATGATATATACAGTGAAAGTTAGCCTCAAAGGTCATTTCAAAAAGTAAATGCACTAGGTTTGATTTTTTTCCTATCCCAGGTGCTATTTGTTTGGGGTTTGGACACATGCTTGACTAAAAAAACTTAACAGATGGTGTTAATTAAGTCCCTCAATTATGGCCTAAAAATACCTCCATTTCCCTACCTCTAATTCTTTATTCACAAGTTAACTGCCCCTGAGCACTTTTTTCCTCTAATTTCTGCAAGTCACCTGTAAGTAATTTATCAAGAAACAAAACATCTTTGGTATAGAGTAGGCTTCTCTTTTAGTAAATCCAGACTGTACTTCTCCAGTAATCTCTTGGACTTGCCTGTTACTAAGACCAAGCTACCTGATACACTTATTCTGGTGTCAGAAATAGTTAATGGTTAACCACTGAGAAGAAAACCAAAAAAACATAGACAATGACTTATGAACCCCTATTTTAAATCATTTATTCCAAATAAAGGATTTATCACCCTTCTTGGTATCTTATCTAACTTTGTTATGAAAAAAATTAACTGATAAGAACCTAACATGAGACTAACTATAGCTACTCCTTACATCTACAAGCACAACTGCAATGTTACATTACTTCAATTTTTACCAAAGTCAGCTGCCCAAGTGGTCAAGCTACGAATATATTCTGTAGCTATGGCATTGACTAGACTCATAACTGCTAGTGATAAATGTGTTTTCATATTTTCATACTCTAATAATGAAACTCAAATTAAACTACTTGATTACAAAAATTATATCCATGATGAAGAGAAATACATATATTTTCAGATTATTTCTCAGCAAAAAGCTTCATTACCCTGAAGATTAACACCTAAATTTAGGGCAGTATTGCCTCCAAGTGGGAGCTGACTCAAGGGCCAAACCCAAAGATATAAACAAACCTCTTGCAGAAGTCTCATTCCACTGCAGAAATTCAGCAGCTTACACAGGAGACCTCAATTCAAGTCCCTACTGTTGGCAAAACACTTAGAATTTCTCCATCCCATAATTTTATGTATTTCCTAAGGCGCTTCAGTTAAAATCTCATCATCTTGGGCTGCCTGTATAAATATGCGCGCCTTCAGAAAAAGACTCACACCACATAGAAGCAGCTGTGCACAAAGTGGGTAATAGCATCCTACACAGCCCACAAGCAGGGACAGAGCCCATTCAAGTAGACAAGCGTTGTTGCCTTAAAATAAAATTGTGGCATAAAACTGCAAAGCTGTATTGCAAAACGTCGTACTAGGTGTAACTAGAATTTGAACACGTCCCACTTCAGAAAGCATGCTGATTTGGAGTGCTGGAAGTATCTGTATTCCACCTCTACAGGCAACACAACGCATGCAGACAGAAATAAAAAAAATATAGTTCAGTTAGTTGGGATGAGACCCTGTGGGAAACAGACTGCTATGAATTGCATTTGCAGTCTCACATCCATCTTTTAATTTTTCCCATCATTCTGGATACTACATATAAATTACCATTAATGGGAACAAAGGCATTATTGTATGTAAGTACTGTGACTTAAGTGAGTCAAAAGCCTTCTATTATTTCTGAAATACAAGATTCCCCATTTGGAAGATTAGAAAATAACACTTCTCTACCCTACAGAGGTATCTTCTTTCTCTAATTAAAACACCCTTATGAGGAAAAGCAAACAATTAAAGCACCAAAATAAATCAGGGAATAGCTTGGAAGCAAAAACAGAATACACAGAGTATGAAATAAAAATAACATTTCCATCTTATTACCCCATAAACTGCACTTTTTTGTGATTTTTTTTTTTCCTACTTGTATGGCACTTTTGTAGTGTCTACAAACTTAAAGCATAGAATCCCTCAAGAGGTAAGCCATATCTGTTTTTAGTTATGCTACTGGCACAACTATTCATGAACCTTACACTGGGAATCATCTCAAAGGACCACTCCTCACTAAGAACAATTTCTGAGCAGCACTCTTTCACTCCCTGGGTTTTCTTGATGCTTCTCATCTTGGTGCCATTTTGTGTTTTGTTTTGGTCCATTGTTTCCATGGCTAAACTAATGTTCAACACTAGCTATCAAAAGTCATTCTAGCAAGCTGGTTCCTCGTTACTAATGATGGTTTTGCTGGCTTTATATAAGGAGCAAGCCATGTGGGTGACTGAGGCCTGTGAAGCTATGAAAAATCTAAGAAGTCTAAACTTAAGTAAAATGTAACTACAGGCTCCTAAATCCAAATTTGGATATCTTCGTGAATTTAAAACACAAAGAAAATAACACTCTCCATCAAAATGAAGTTTTTCATTTTTTCTTGAGAAAACCCCAAACAATTTCGGGCTAAACTTACTCTAAGCCTGGACTCACCACCAACATTTTTCCTCTGATGTGTATTTTCACTCACAATGATGTTTTTCCCTTATGAAGTCAGTGGAAATGCATGGCTATGCACAGTCTCCAAAAACAGTCAGTCTTTTACAAAAAAATAGCTCAGTTTACTGCTGTGAAGGATGTATGCTTACTTGTCTTTACTGGCTGCCACAGGATACCTCAGTGTGCATGTAACAGGACTAGTGGATTCTCTGGAAGGTGACAATTCATAACACCCACTACGTGGAAATGTGTTTGTTTATACAGCTCTACATGACAACAGATGATGGAGCTGTCAACATCAGTTTGAATTCTTGATGTCTTACAGTAGATAACCTTCTATGCTTTCAGTGATTAACTTGCATAGCACAAATTCAGCTGTCCAGAAATGGCAACTTCCAAAGTCAGAGGTCTGTTGATCTTCAACTTCTCACAATTTTTTCTCTGGTCTTCCTTTCAAGCCTGGTATACCTGGAATGTCCTTTCCCACATGGGTATGCTAAGTCATCAGCCTTTATGCACTAAAGCCCATCTGGAGGGACCTTGGGTTGTACTGAGGCAGCTCATTTACTATATTTAGACCTGAGAATTCTCTATGATTATGCGCAGACAACATACTCAAAATGGCACAAAGATGAATCACAGAATCACAGACCAATTGAGGGTGGAAGGGACCTCTGAAGGTCATCTGGTCCAACCCCACTGTTCAAACAGGAACACCTAGAATCAGTTTACCAGGACCACGTCCAGGTGGCTACTGAATATCTTCAGTGATGGAGAATCCACAACCTCTTTGGGCGACTTGTTCCAGTGCTTAGCCACCCTCACAGTAAAATAAGCGTTTCCTGATGTTCAGGTTTTGCCCATTGCCTCCTGTGTTGTCACAGTCACCACTGAAAAAATCCTTGGCTTGGTTTTCTTTACACCCTCCTGTCAAGCATTTACATACATTAGTTAGATCCTTGAGCCTCTCTTTTCCAGGCTAGACAGTCCTAGCTCCATCAGCCTTCCCTCATACGAGAGATGCTTCATCGTATTGATGGAAAGCATCAAACAAAGGGAGATGCACTATGTCCATCTCTCTCTGGTACTGAGGAGCCCAAAACTCCAGATGTGACCTGACCAGTCCTGAATGAAGGAGAAGAGTCACCTGCCCTTGACCTGCTTGCAACACTTCTAATGCAGCCCAGACTTCTTTGCAGCAGGGACACATTGCTGGCTCCTGTTCAACCTGGTATGCACCAGAATTCCCAGGTCCTTTTCCACCGAGCTTCTTTCCAGGCAGGTGACCCCAGCATGTACTGGTGCGTGGTGTCGTTCCTTCCCAGTTTGCATTTTCCCTTGCTGAATTTCATGAATTTCCTATCAGCCCATGAAAACCATCTCCACATCATGATTATACTTTGGTTGAAGCAGAAGGAACTCACCTAAAACTAAACTTGGCCTCTCTGTAGCCAAAAACCAAATGAGCCCTAAGCAACTTGTTCTTCCTGCAAGGGCACACAGAGATAGGTCTGCCACACAATTACTCTCATAACTTATGCAGCCCATGAGAAGTTCACAATCTGACAAGCATAAGAACGTAAAAGACAGAATGAAGATTTCCAAGATCCACATGTGAAAGTGTAAGCAACACATAAACAAAATCTCCAAATCTGTAAGGACTGCAGCACTTAAGCACACTGAGAAAAACAGATGTGTCAAAGGGATGTGTCGGTCAACACATATGCTGGGACTGGTTACCTTCTTATAGAGTTAGGAAATCCTGTTATCATATATGAATCTTGAGTTTCCTTTACCAGGTCTGTAAAATTCATAGTGAAGCTCCAGTTGCTGACTGTAAATCTGTGCAGTGTGATCTGCCTACACTGCACTGCTTGTAATGATAAAATCATTCTGGGGTAATTTCCTGACGTGGTATCTCAGTACTGACTTGCCTCACACAAGATATATGACTGGCATATATATATATATAGGTAATCCTAAACTGCAAGCTGTGCTATAGATTTTAACACAAACATGGATTACATGAACACACTGACTAAAATAATCTCTCAGCAGAGAAGCAGTCATGGGATTTTGACCTTTCCAGTCTTGATCCAGAAAGCTTTCAAAAAATACTTCCCATTCCACAAGTTAAAATAACTTTTGCTTCAGCTGGAACATCCAAAAACACAGTGCTTGCTCACTTACCTTCCCATATGCTTCCTCCCCTTTACCACATACATCAAAGAGAAGATAAAGCGGCCTTCAGTTATTATTGCCATTGTGAAATCCATCCAGGAAGACCTTAAAGCCAGGAAAGACCGATCTAATTCCCAATTTGACTTCATATGTGTTGACATATTTCTCCAATTATCCTCTGACCTCAGACACATTACAAGAATCTGGAAACCCATGCAGTGATTTCTTTGCATTGTTACCAATGCATCTCTTACTGAGGCTTGAGCCCTGGGTCTTGCCCTCATGAACTCCTAGTTCATACTTTTCTGTATATAATTAATGCATCTTTTTGTCAGGACAGAAGAAAATCTATGTCTGTACATTTAATCACCTTTTGTTGTTGCTTTTAGTATTTTTTTTTTAATAGTAACTGAGTTTTGGTAGAAATTGGCATTCAATCAAAAGCCACAATACAACATTTCAAAACTACACACTGTTAGTTACATAATACTATATCTAGCGTGCTGTTCGGATAAGAAACAGGGACAGTTTCTTATCAAGAATCCATCATAGTTTTCATTTTAAATGGATTTAACTGGCAGTATTACCCTTAGTTAAAGAATTGAACACTTCTGATGACCAAACTCATTAAAAGCATAGAAACTGTAGCTTTTATATGCTAATATCTCATTCTCTCTGTGCTCTAAAGTAGAAAGCAAGTTTGTCTGCTTTTTTCAGCTGCCAGTTTTTCAACACAAAATGAACTAGATGTTGAGAAGAACCAAATGAATAATCTGAAATAAAAGCTACTGCTGATTTAGGCTTTCAAAAACTGGTTTAGTCTTTCAGTCACCTTTGCTTCCAGCTGCTAAGCCTTCTACTGTTTTTTTTCCTTGTCTTCTTTGCAGAAACTGACAGCAAGTACCCTTGAATGTTTTTATTAAACTTGCATTTTCAGAGATTATAGTCATGAAATGTGTTGTAAAGATTTTGAATGGGTTTAGTTTTTCAAAAGGAGTTAAGTGGAGTTAAATTAAAAGGTATATTTTTTTCTCCTCCAGCTTAAAATGCTAGTTAACAATTAGCAAAAAATGGAGAGCACTCCCTTGGCAAAGCATGAAGGAATTCTAGTAATTCTTTATGTTGGACTTATTATTCTTATTATTTCAAGTCCTCCTTTTCAAAAATAAAAATGATTTTCACTTTCATCTTTATTTTAAAAAAAAAAGCCTACCTCCAGTAGTAGTTGTGCTGGAGCTGGAAAGTTGCAAAGATAACAGAGCATGCTGTAAAGATTCACACTGCAGTAGCAATGGAACAATATCTCTCCATGCCACGGTCAAAATAGCAGCATGAAATGAATATCACATGCAAATTCACTCAGCTATAACAAACAAGGAAAAATATTTCCATAAAAAGCAGCAACGTGGGAATAATAGTAAAGACATCAGTCTACGCTAGTCCTCTAGACACTTTGATCTATTAGGCTCCTCTCCCACTGCCAGAACAGCACTGTTTCAGTTTGCTCTTGTGTTTTTGTCCCAGTCTTACGGTGATGATTTTGCAGTACAACTTCACAAGATCCCGTCTGCACCTTAAATATGTAGCCAAAACCAGTGCTCTGGAAATACCATAGTATTTCCATCAGTTAACATTCAGTTCATTCACCAATAAAGTCAACGTTCTTCCTTCTTCCCCACAGCAAAAATATTCTTTCTATTTCCTTTTTTTCATTCTGTTTCTCAATCCATTCCAGATCCCGCATTAACTAGAGAGAGTTGCTCCCCACATGCAAATAAGCAAGAGCACGAAACACGGATTTTACATGCAAAAACATGAATCATTTTGATTATACAGCAAGCACCTGAAAAACCTAGTAGTAGGGACTACCTAGGTGAGATTACTTCAGGGACTGTGAAGATTGTAATTCATAACGAGAGCAAAAGTAATGGAAATAATAATTTTTGGCCTTTGAATAATTTTGTATCATTGTTTTACCTATCATTTTTCTATTTAAGGGATCTCGCTAACTTAAATGTCTGATATTGAAGGACTGGTTGTAGCCATATGGAGCAGTTTAAAAGCTGTGATTACAGGTACGTTCAGGAACAGAAGGGGAAGAAGAGAGAAAACTACAAGTGACAGTTCCATTATGCCATTATTAACCAGGACAACACTGTAGGTTGTACTGGTTCACCATGTGTGAGAAGAAAAAAGGGACATGTAGATGAAAGACCATGTGGGTTTTTTCAAATAAAGAAAAATAAACAAAGTTGCATAAATAAAACTTCAATACCTAGCACAGTGAATTAGCAGGACATAATTGAAAATGACACTCATTTCACAGCATTAGTGGAAGGTGTAAAATGAAAATTCCTATGGTTTATAAATATGAAGTGATAAATTTACTTCACAATTTTTTGTGGAATGTTTCCTGGATGCACACATTATTTGATCCTGAGATGCACCGCTCTTTTCTCCCTCTGAAAAAAAAAAGACCATCACAATCACTCTGGCTTAAGTCCAGTACATTTTAGACACTAAATGATACCTCTGTGATGACCTCTAATACTTTTCTTCCCCTTTTCTATTTCTCTAAAAGTAGGTAGGGTAAGGCTTGCACCATCCTTAGCACTGAGAGAATGAGAGCAATTTCCCTTTACACAGTTTAAAATAGAAATACAAACCTTGCCAGAATGATTTGAAAGCATTGGCAGATGGACGAAATATTTCTGAATCTGCATCGTGTAACATTTGGCAGCTAACATGACTACTGAACAGCTGACTTTTATGCAATGACATTATTAATTATATCTTCCTTGCCAAACAAGCACCGTAACTGAGCCTTTGCAGTAGTCTGTCATTAAGCAGCTCATGCATGTCTGCTGAACTGATCATACGGTAAGTGATGTAGCTTTCCTGTCCCAGGCCTACTAAAAACATCAGCTTGACCCAGCCAAACTACCATCACATTGCAAGAGCTACTATATATGGGCCAAAGACAGTACAGTAACCAGAGGGTGGTATGTTCCACCCGTCTCATCAGACATGAGACAACAGTCATTCTCAACATTATTCCTGCCTTGCCAAGACCACCAATAATGCAAGACAGTCATTCATGCCTACCGACTAATTTGCATAAAATTTGCCCGCAGGCTGAAATGTCTTCATTTTGGACATTTTCCATTTAAGGATTTTTGGTTTTTTTTTTAATTGAAATCTGCAGAAGCATCTCAAAAGCCCATGTACGCCTGCAGGCGTATACTAACTGAGCCCAGATTTGCAGTGTGCAAAACCAACTCAATGAAAAGCCAGCCCTTTTTCAGGAAACAGAAAAGCTGACAGAAGCCATCATGTCTCTAATCCTAACCGCCTTAACTCTCAACACTGTGCAAACATAGTGATCCTTCTCACTTCAAGCCAGCATAAGAAATTTCAGATAGATGTATTAGACAGATGTATAAGTGCCTGCAACACTTATAATTCAAACAAAATACGCACATATTCTCTGTTCCAAATCCCAACAGCCGCACACACATTAGCCGTGTAAATCTATCCCTCTGACTTCCCTGCTTCACTCATCCAAGCTTTCAGCAGTTCTGCTGACTTCTGGAACCCAGTTCCTAGTGTTTGACACTGTTTGCTTCACACAGAAGTTTCTGGGGGAACTTTGGCTTGAACTTGATCGTCTTCCTTCACTTCTCCACTAATTCCCTCCTAGGTAGTCATAAAACAGGTGAGAGGCAGCACAGATTTGATTTCTTCTCAGGCAGCAGAAGCTGCTAGCCAGACATTTGCTTTGAGATCCTTTGGGTATAACCAGGGTGGGGTTTTTGCTGTCCTCAACAGACCTCCCAGTGTGACAAGATCAGCACATTCAACTACATTTCACACTTTGTGAGAAGTTCCATAACTCCATAAACTTGATTAATTCTGGCAGCAGCTTACTGAAATGGACAAATTAACAGAACTGCATTGATGCAATCTTCACACACCTCTGAAGTCATCAAAAAGTCACTGTTAAGTTCAGTTTGCTTTTCGGTGGGCCATAAACAAGCATATTTAGATAAATTATAATGTATAGGTATGAATAATGCCACAAATCATTGTGTTCACCATTATTTCTATACTTAAACATGGAAAATATGCAGTATTGATCTCACTTTCCAAAGCCACAGATGGAACTTGTTTTGAATATCCAGAAAAGTGTTGACCACCATGGGGTACTCATTTTCCTCTCACTCTGAAAATTTATCCTGCTTTATCAGTGGATTTCTTTATCTGTTTACAGTTATATTCAAATATATGATAGTGTTGGTGAGTTCACAAGCTCTCTATTCCATGTGTTTCATGGGTCATTCCTGTGTATGGTAGCTTTAGTTATATCATCATCATATGACAACTTAAAGCTCTATCAGGAGACAATACTAAACAGAAAATTAGACCAAAATCTTGCATAATAGGAGGGCAAAGCATACAGAGACTTCTGCCACTGATAAGCCAGTTGTTATTGCCCTTGGCACCTCACAAAGAGAAACTGCTTACTGTAGAGGCTCAGAGAAGTTGACTTTGGTGGTGGGGTTGATTGTGGTGGTGCACTATGATCTGAGAAACGCTCATTAGGCCTCAGCCTTGACAAACTGCACCTGGGCTAAGCCCTTCTTGAGCTCATCAGAAACCCTGTCTGTTCCCAGGAACTAAGAGGTGTCTAACAAACACCTGTTTTTTAACAAACAGCCTTGGAAACTTATTTTTCTTGCCTGAATAGCAACTCAAGTGGAATAATATTTTTGTTACTGAACCTTCAAAGAAATTCACTGACTCAAATTGTGGCCAGGATGGAAAATTACTATGATTACTCACTCTCTTGTGACCCTATAAACAGCGGTCCAAAGTGAGATCCTTTTGAGCTCTTGATTCCCAGACACTAAGGGGCTAATGTGTATGTCTCAAACATAATTGATAAGAGGAAGGCTGTGGAGCCAACCAAGGACTGTTAGTAATAACAGACAAGAATTGTGGGTAATAACCAAGGACTATTGGTATTAACACACTATGAGAAAGAACAAGATCTGGCTGGAGAAAAGGACCATGTGGAAATGAGGCAGCACTTTTTCCTGAGAAAGAACCACTAAACAGAACAGCACAAGTGCAGGAATGACGCCAAGAAGTCGGCATGGACTACAGGGTGGGATTAAGACTACCAAAGACTCACGAAATTCTCTGACCCTTTTCCAGAAAGGCCTGATGGAATGGACTCTGCATGACAACTAATTTGCATAGAAAGCAAGAAACCTGTCTTTGGGGCAGAGAAACCTATCCATAAAAAGGCATCCAAGCCCAGGCAGCGTCTCCAGGACCCTGAACATCTCATTGACCGGACCAACCCAGCTGGATTGACACTGAAAACAGGATTATCATATGGATCGACGCTGAACATCCCATCAACTGGATCAATGCTGAAAGCAGGATTGACATCCCATCAGCTGGATCAACGCTGGAACCAAGATCAACATCCCATCAGCTGGATCAATGCTAGAATTAGGACTGGTGGTCTCTTTTTTCTCTTTTTCTCTCTCTTCTACTTTCTGACATCAGTCGCTCTCCAAAGTCTGTCCCGTGAGACCATTCACCATCTTGGTTGCCCACCTTGGGACAACTAATACCCTGAAGTCCCTGTTACATAAAGACTCCCACAATGGCTCACAGCACACGTGATGAGACCGCTCCAGTGCAGAGTAGAGCAAGACAACTACCTCCCTCAACAGGCTGGCAATGCTTTGCCTGATGCACCCCAGGACACAGTTGGCTCTTTTGGCTGCCAGAGCACTGCTGACTCATATTCAACTTGCCATCAACCCAGAGGTCTTTCTTAGTCATGTTACCATTCTTGCTCTGCCCAATTTTAAGCAACACAAAAAGAGCAACCTAATTGCTGCAAAGAAATGCAACCCAAATGTCATGGTAGAGGCTATATAGCCATTACGTCAGGCACATGGCATTCTTAGAATCAACTTGTAATTTGTCTCCTGACATGTCATATGACCTCGGACTAGTCAGTTCACAATCTGAGCTAGATGTATTGCTCTCTTTGACCTGTAAAACTAGAAGATCCTTGAACTTGCAAAGCATCTTCCTTATCCCTCTGTAAGCATGTTAACCGCCTCAAACATTTAATGTACTGCCTCAAAGTTGTACAAAACCAAAGTACAGATGTGGATAGGCAAATACATGGTTGACAATTCTGTCTAAATAGAGTCACCTTCAGTTTATTCCTCATTCCCTTCCACTCACCCCATGCAAGAAGAAAAGTCAAGATACTTTTCAGTGCACTGGTTGTACAGTGATAGCCCAGTCTAGGCAAGATGCCTCTGCAACTGGGCATATGGGGCACCTATGTCCCAGACTCAGAAGATGCAGTTCTAAAGTTAAAACTGACTCTAGATATGGGCCAGGAGGGCAGTGCTGCATTATAAGGGTACTTATGGCACAGACCAACACTAACTCAGGTCTTTTGCTTTGCCTTTATGGACCAACATAGCTTGCCTGCAGTTGGGAAATCCTTAAGAAAGACAACTTGCTATACACAGAGACACATTTTTGTGCAGTAATAATGCTTTTTCTGCCTTGCCACTCTTAACTAAACATTTTCTATGGTGTTTTCCAATGTCATTGAAGAGATCTCTCCATTCATTCTCAGTCCATGCAGAATTTTTTGTGCACATGCTAAACCACTTGCTAGCAGCTGTACAGTCAAATTTAAACTGAATCACCAGAGACAGCTCTCTCACTTTTCTGTAACATCTGCAAAAAAGGTAGAAACGAAAAATGGCCACTAAGACTTCAACTGAACCGCTGACACCACATAAAACATTGAAGGCACAAGAAGGTCAGAAATGAAGCAGGGTTAGCAACCATAAATGAAATGAGCTGGGATTCTTGTTTATGCATCACTTGCTTTGTGCTTCACAAGAATTAGATCTGTCTAAGTACATTTATAAGGAGGCAGCTCAGGATTAATTTCTGGCTAAATGAATCTTTTCTTGGTGACAAGCAGTATGTAGTGACTGCTGCAGCAAAAATTTTCAAAGGCTATTTCCTTCATAAATTCCAGAAAAGCATCTAGAGGAGGATGGTTTGTTGGGTCATTTTCTAACAGTCCTTGTAAGAAGGTGAAATCATATAATCATAGAATGGTTTGCATTGGAAGGGGCCCTTAGTCCAATCCCAATGTTTGAAATGTTTTAAGAAGCTCAAATCTTTCTTTAATAAAGGTGGTGGTGGCTCCCATTTAACATTAATGCAGTCATTTCACTGATTTTGTTGGAAAAAAACCTTAAGGAATACTTTTGTTAGGAAAAGACTAGTGTCCTTAGTAATACTGTTTGTAAAACACTTTCCAAACAGCTTTTAGGTTCAAGCTAAATTAACTCAGATTAAATTAAGGTTTGGTTGACATAATCCAGAAATCAGATGTGCTTTGTGCAGAGGAAAGATGGCAAAAGTAACCTTTTAGGAAGGTCCTACATTCAAGTCCACTTTTTAAAACTTTTTTCTGAGCTAGTCTTTTTGATCTCATTGTCATACATGCATGTGTGTGAAAATCTGTCATGTGTATCTAAAATGTCTAGACCTGGAAAATAGCTACATACATGACAAAGATTTAAGAATATTTTTTCATATCTCATAAAGAAAAACAAAGAAAAACAAACTGACGTAGTGCCTCCTGAATAGCAACAAACTACAGGTAGAACAGTTAGCTGTGACTATAGTGGGAAAATTAAGTCCTGAAAGGGTCTAAGCATAAATGGTTTTCTTGAATAGAAAAAATTCCACCTACAGTGAAATCAATATTATAGCTTCTGCTGACTTCAACAGAGTCACAGAAAGGAGGGATTGAAACCAGCCTTCCTGATCCTCTTCCTACTGGATGTTTGATAATGCAATAATAGATAACACAAAATTGATAGAAATCAGAGTAGAAGAAGGAGATGGTAAGAAGGACAAGGACCCATTACCATGGGCAGCAGGATCCAAGCAATGCTATTTCCCCCTTTCTGAAAACACAGCTAAGGTTCTCACCATATTAGTTGAACTGTTGCTTTTCAAGAAATAGATTAACTCCTGCTCACCTCTTTTAGGAAAACATTTTTGGGGAGCCATAAAAAAAAAGATACAGAAAATCACAGAAAATCAGTCTTATACACCCAGCTTCAAACATGCAGTTATCTATTTTCTTCACGTTTTAGAGACTATCGAGTGGAGTGACCTTGCCTCTTGGAGGATTTTTGGCAAGAAAGCCCATGACAGAAATGCAATAATGTGTTCCAAGATCTTGGCCTAATCTCTACAGGGGAGAGTCACATAATACCTTTTTAGTGCAACAATTAGCAGCTAGACAAAAGCAAAAACAACTAAATCCAGATGTTTCAAGTATAGAGATACAGCAAAACGAGTCCAGAATTGCTGATCTACACAGCATGGGTTTGCTGTAATATGGGTGCTTAGTGGCACTCGGAGAACTTCAGGCACTTCTGAAGTATGAAGCATTGCCAAGTGTTAGCTCAGATGTGTTAAATACATTGTCAGGTGGTTGTACCCTGGTTAAATATGACAGAAAGTGACCACATATTTCCTGCAGTGTGTAGCATTGCAACAAGAATGTCAAATGAATGAACTTTATGCTACACAACTGACTGAGAAGGGCACCAATTGTTCCACTTAAAAAGTGTAACTGAACGAACAAAACCTCATATCAGATCTAAACTTGCTCCTTTTAGGCCTTGTAGTAAAATTAAAAGCTACTGTAAGTAGTGCAGAAACATATTCTGCTACACATAAGGATAATTCTCTAACTGCTTTGCACATTTCTTACTTTATATCTTCACCCCAGCCTGTCATTTTTACTTCTGTAACTTCTCCCTCTAAGGGCAGCTGATACTTTTCCATTCCCAATGTGGCTGTTTAGAATATTCAGGGAATCAAATTAAAATAGATACTCACATCAATAGTTTGGATTTTCTGGCCCTAAATGCTAGCCTCTGCCTAGAGGTGCTAAGAGTGGTACAAGATTTGACAGGACCTTATTTGCAGTTTCCTAATTTTAGATCTTCTCTGTGGACTATACAAGCAGCCAAGAGAGAAGTAGAAGGTCTTTGACCATGCCCTAGGTGACCATGCCCAAACCTATGGCTCTTTCTGTGGGCAAAGTTGTCCAAAGCAGTCCCAGAAAGACATTAAAAGTAAATTATCTTTTTTTTTTTTCCCCTGCTAGCTAGGTAGAAGAATGAAGATGTTCTACACAGCTATTCACAAAAACTTCCCAAATTTTTTCTAGACCCAAAGGAATTTCTAGTAACAACCCGATATCTACCTGAAGAGTCAACCAATGAAGGGAAACCAGAAAGAGCAACAGCCTCTTGTTTCTTTATAAGCATTTGAGATCCCTTTCAGACAAATTACATTAACTTTTTTCTACTTAATTAATGACTTACACATACAACAGGAAAACAGAGAGAATATACCATCCGAATTGTTCCATGTTATTAAGACCCATAAATCACAAGTCATACATAATGCTAATACTGCATATTCAGTTTCACAGTATAGATATGATGAAAACTACCACCTGATTTCTGGATAAGGGTTCCAGAATCTTCACCACTTCTCACAATGCCTTTCTACCTGTCACAATAGGAATAACAGCACATGCATATAAATCCCATCCGTCTCTGGTACGAACACTTCCAATATTCAACCATTTACAGAAAAAACATGATAGTTCATAAAAGGAACACAGCCTTCCACGTCAAATACTGGCAGCTGTGGGCATTTTTACTAACCTGGGCTTCATTTTTTTTTTAATATTGGGCATTCAGTAGTTTGGCTGAAATCAAAACAAACTGAAGGCAAACAGTGCCCTGGTAAATCAGGACTGATCTCCTAGTGGATGCATGAAAAAGAGAACAGTGTGACCCTCAAGACCTGATGCTGGCCTGCTGGAGGGCCTGCAAGGACTAGTTTCATTGCCTGTGACTTGGTTTCTCCATTAATAAAATTGTCTGAGTATTCAGCTGTTTTGAAAGCACTTTTTGATCTGCTCATGAAAACCATTACAAAAATCAGTCTTGCTCATTTTCTGATTCTGTATTTGTACAACAAGGACCTATCTAGGAGTCAATGGTTCTACACCAGTGAAAACCAAAGTAAGTATGATAGCAATCACCAGGTAAAGATTTAATCAAGACAGTCATTGCTACTTGATTTTCAAAAAGCAAACCCCGACCATCTGAAGTCTAACTGCCCCTCCATAGTCTAACCTTATGCTGCAGTACTAAAAGTGGAACAGAATCAATTAATCCACTTACTAGTAGCAAAGTTCTTCTAGGTGATCTGCCATCCACACAGCCATCAGGTCCAAACTTGCTTAGTTGCTCCATACAATGAAAGTGAAGTTCTTAATATCCTGTTTTTCAATGGGAATTGGGCTGACTCCTCACCAAGTCTTTATACACAGAGGAAGATATAAATTAGATGGAAACAGGTCTGTTGCTAACAGCCTGGGCTAGATTTTAAACTGTGACTTGCCATACAATGCTTTCTATCTCAGATGAGCAGTTCCCTTCTTCCTGTATCCCAGAAATATTAAAAGAAAGTATTATGGTGGTATTCCTTCTTTTTTTTTTTCTTGAATCTTACCTCATTACCTAGACATACACTGCCCTTTACTACCACACTCTCAGCCAGATGTCTGTCTCTATGAAAATGCTGTGGAGACAGCATCTAGCCACGACACATATTGATGGACAATTCGTATGTGCATAGTCAGATCATGTTAAAAGAAAGGAAAGCCCTGCACATCTAAGTAGCACATGCATACTTTTAAGTCTTTAAGGCCTAGTAGAGGACTAAGAAACTGCATGGTTGGCTTATTACTGGTCTTTACTTTGCATTACTTCACGAAAAGCCCTTATGATGATTGAAGTGTACACCTGCAATCTTTTCTGTAAAATTTAGGAGAGTGTGGAAATGTCTGTGGATTAGAACAGAAACATTACCGCGATAGTTCAGACACTGGTCAAAAAAACCCAACCAGCTGCTGTTCTTCTTCTGCCTCCTCTTTCACCCCTCTGTCCATGCCTGCTTATGCATACATAATGAGTAAGCCATAGGCTTTGTCAAGGAAAAAAAAAAAAGACAAAAAATTCATCTATCCCTACGTCTGTTTAGTACAGGCACAAGCAATGTGTGTGCACATAAATAAAAAGTGAGATTACACTCTCTATTTCAATAGATTCATACAGTTGACAGAACATTGCCATTTCAAAGGTCAACAAAATTCTTAACCATAGGACTAAGAAAATTTAAACGTCTAGTCATTAATTCCTTTTGTTAACATCTGCTTAACTAATTCATTGTAAATGTGCTAAGGAACGTTCCCTTTTCTAATAGATCCATATTTTCTCCTCAGCCAAGAAGAAAGACTTCAAAGTCTTCAAAGACAATCAACAGGCGAGTCATCAGAGACTTAGTTTGTCAAAAGTTAATGTCATGACATTTCTTTTTAAGAAGGAAAAATAATCCTGATTTTTCACTCTCTGCCTATACAATAAAGAATGGAAGATGAGCAGATTTTTTTTTTAGCTTTATCTCTCTCCCTTAATTCTTGCAGCTAAAGCTGCTTTTTTTATAGTCCATTTATACACTTACTGATTAAAAGTAAGTTACACAATGGAAGTGATGCCCACCAGCTTTTAAGAGCCTACAAAACTGAAGGCCCCTGTGCAAAATAGTAGGATTTTTTTTCCTAGTCACCTTAATGTCATTCTTCTTTTTACAAAATGACCAACTGCTGGGTCTTCTGTGAGGATGCAATCCTCACAATCCCCAGTGTGTTCACGATGGTTTCAGTATCTGCATCTACAGTTCACTTGATACCTTACTAGTGCGTCCTTAGTTCTGTTTCTCAAACATTTAGTTTACACTAATCCCACAACTGAAATCAAAGTTCCTAGTTCACCTCCCCTTATGGAACAACTCATTGTTACTGCTCCCACACATGCATAAGTCGCATAAGAGAGTCTTATAAGAGATACAAAGGCTCCAAATTATTTACAGTGAAACCTGGGAGCCCAAGTACTGTTAAATAACCACTCCTGCAATCATGATGAAAGATATTTTTTGAAGACCATAACTATTATTTGTAATTTTGTTAGGGTCCTGTGTAGCTATTAACCTTCAGGTCAGAGTCAAAAGACTACATAAGAACCTAACACAGCTAGAGATGATGAAGGATAAACACAGAAAAGAATACTTTTTTCCTCCCTATTTAATAAAAAAAAAGGTAGTACTTAAAAAAGGCCAAAATAAATGAAGAGCAAGAAAAGAAAAGATCATTGAGCCTCTATTATCTGCATTTCAATAGGAAGAAGAACAAGAGAGATCCTCAAAATGACTACTTTTTGTTCAGTATTCTTTTCCACTGCTCTTTAGCAGTAATACCTCTGGGCCATGCTTTCTCACAAAGGTATTCAAACGATATTTATTTCCCTCTTGTTCTATTAAGATCCTTCTTCATTAGTGTTATTTTAAAATATACACACAGGACCATTTTATAAATTCAAGAGGACGAGGCAAGTGCGCGATACTGTGAAAGCATTGCTTCATAGCCAGTATGAGAATTCTTCTACAAATGTCACCTTCATTTCTCCCTGGCTAAAGAACAGTGATGCTGTAGCCTGACAGTACCTTAGTTGGCCATGGTATTCTTCCCGTATTAGATAATTCTATGTCACGGAAGCTGCACTTCCACTACTTGTAAAAAGCTTAATGGAAACAGCCTTAGTCTAGATTGCCCCTAACAGCAATTACTGGTGCCTAAGAAAAAAAAAATCCAAGATCCTTTCCCTTATTACTATCAACAGCATAGGACTTAGCCAAGATCAATAACTGAACTACTCTGAAACTACTCCACAGAGATTGGGCAAATCCTAGTAGGATCAGAACTGCCAGTGAAGTGAGGCCGTATGGCAATGTGAAAGCATGGGGTAAATTGTCAATCATATTTCTTATGCCAAGTTTGGTACCATAATTTCTAGGATTTTATTACAGAAGAACTGCCATACTAGATACAATGTTAAGTTCCCACCATGCCAGATCTTGCCTTTGACAATATGTGAAAACCAAACACATCCAAAGGAAGCTCAATAGACAAAATGCAAAATGAAAGTCAATTTAAGAATGTCAACTGCTGCCCTAGAGACAAAGGTGAGATTAACTCACACAGCAAGTGGGATGTGGTTTTTTGCTCTAACATTTGACCAGTGGACAGTCTTTTCACAGAGAACCCCAAAATATCTTTGAATCTCTTATTGTTATTATCGTCTTATAGCAGTGAATTCCCCAGCCACTGCAAGTGCCATGAGAGCAGCGTTTGGGAACTTTTTGGGTTTCAAGTGGTTTATGTATTGATTCACCACATTCTGTGAAACAAAATGAAGAGAAATTATAGATTCCCTTCTCTATCAAGTTTCATTATTTTGCACTCTGTTACAGTGTTATTTATTCAACTCATGTAATTTCATTATTCAACTTATTTCTAAGACAGACTTCTAAGCCATCTTCTCAGGCTCTTCATACTTGTATCTCTTTGAAGGAAAGAACAGAGCAAGCTTTCCCCTTCACTGTTGAAAGTATCTTTGAAAAGAAGCAGGATCCTCCCTTCGTCTAGGAAGGGAGAGTCTTTTATCCATCCTGTCCTCAGTACAGACTAAGCTTGAGCATTAGCACAGCACAAAGACCGGCATCGCATCTCGCTGTGACACATTCTCGGTCAACCACGAGCAGTTACAACTGCAATGCAAATAACCTCTGCAATTCATGACTCTAAAAGACTCAAAGGGAGACAACACATTTGTTTTGAGCATAGACAAGTGATAGCTGGCAAGTTTTTAAAGGCCAACAGTGTAAAAAACAAACCAGAAAGACAATTATGAGGTTAATCCATACCAAAATGGTATTGCAGACTGTTTCCTGCTCTTTTTATGAAGTAAAGCTGCTTGGCTTCATTTGCTGACATGCACTGAAAATACAGACAACTTTTTCAAGGAATTGGACAGTTTTATATCAAGGTCATGTGACTGCCTCCCTGCTGAAGCCCATATATCAAAGCAGGCAGCTGCTAGCCTGAAAGCACAGCACAGCATCTATTTTCACATAGGAATTACTGTGTCGCTTGGCAGAATTCTGTTCTATATTCAGTGGGTGACATAAACCACAGCAATGAACCCTGGAAGCTGAGTCTCTCTCTCTCTCTCCCCTGCGCTGCACTCAGAGGTGAAATACCAGCAAAACGAAACCTGTTCTGTGCCAGGGAAGTGTGTATGCTGAACAAGCATTCCCTCTGTCTTTTTTGGTCCGTTGCTCCAATAAGGAAAGGTTGGGCTCAGCCTCATTAATAATTAAAACTAGATATGCATAAATTATGTTCATGGCAATTATGGAGAGGTTAAGCTGGACAAATTGAGAAATAATCCTCTAGCAATACATATTTCAAAATGCCATACTCAAAAATACTACTCCGTGCTAACATACCGTATGCTACTGTTGAAGGATTCTTTCTGTCTGAGCTACAAACTTTTAAAAAGATTAAAGCAAATTTATTTCCCAATTCTATACTGTCACAAGCCATAGGTGTAAAGAAAAAAAAATCAGAATTTTTTTTTTTCAAAGAGAAGAGTTTTTGGCTTTTCTCATAATTTATTTAAAAAATTACACCCATCTCATAAACATGTACCTTTAAAATTGGGATATTGCCAAGGAGTTTAGGTAATAAAACTGACAGATTGAAGGAGAGGACAGAAATGTATTTAAGTGAACTACAACAGAGACAAAGGGGAAGCAATTCAAAGTGATTATTCCTTTCTAATGCACAAAAACGGAACAGGGGTTAACTGGTTTGGCAGATGTTCCACACAGACACATCCTACTGGTCAGACTGGGAGTAAATTGAATACAGAATTTGAATGCCAAAATTATAATCTTCCCAAAATGGAAAATGGAAGTGGGGGATAGCAATCTCAGCTGATGACCCCTGCACAGATAGTTTATTGATTTATTTAAACATAAATCAATGTATCAGGGTAGACTACTTTTTAAAGTTTAAGGAAAATACATGACAAATTGGTTTTCATTTCCTCTTTAGCAACCATAAGATAGAGGTCTTCTTGTTCTGATGGCCTGCTCACTAGCCAGCATAAGCTGGGACTGCAGGCTGGCAGCTCGGCTTCCCAAATCCTGGAGCCAAAGTGCCTCCTTAGGCATTCATGCCTGGAAATCTCAGTAAATATTTTACTTCAAAAATTCCTAGATGTGAACATCAATTCAGCAGTGCAACTAAGCTTACACTTATTTATTACACAAGTTTCCTTATATTGCTTTTGCCCTGACCTTTCATAACTAATTTATGTATTATTCATTTCCTAATCTTCATGTTTTGCCTTTCTTAATGAAGTGTGGCAAAACCTCTGCATTTAGAAATTCTTATTTTCATTCCTTTTTCCTTAAGCGAGTCTTTCGTTCTTTAAATTACGCTAACTCCATGCTGAGTAATGCCAGTGAATGTGGGGTTACAATAACACAACAAATTTAGAAAGGAGAGATGATATATGCACAGCTGAGAGGTCTATTCAGAACGTGGAAGGCTTACTAAAAAAGAGAAAGGAAAATCTCATTTACCCATTAGTCAATAGAAACAGAATGAGGAATCCAGTTTGATCAGGCTGATGCAGAGAGGCTAAATTTAAGATTTATTTTGTCCTATGGAGGTGAAGAAAAAGGAAGTAACAGCAATTTCTATCAAATAAGTAGTAGACAAAATGAGTGCTGGAAAACTTCAGAGTCACAATGACCTTGGTGAACTGAGAGTGAAAGGATTCTGTCATTCAGCAAAGTGGGGGAAGGAACTGAGTATCATTGATTAATAATTAAGATAACTTGAATGCTGGGCACATTTTGAGACATCTTTTTTTCCTTATTTGTATTTTTTGACAGACAAAAAAATCTCAAACAAACAAACCCTAGGTTAATAACCCAGAATACAAAAAACTCCAAAGCATTAGAAGGATTGGGAACGCGTGGCCTTTTGGTCACAACGCACCTTCCTTGGATATCCTGTTCTTTACAGCACACAGTTACGTTTTAGCCAAAATTCAAGTGCTCACCCAAAATATTTACCCAAGCAAGCAGCCAAACCTTTCACTAATCCCACTGCCTGCTCTGGTCACTAGGGATGATATTCTGAATGAAGGAGAAAGACACAATGGCACAGGACACTGTAGCAGACTGTCTCCTATCTCCTTAGCCCGTGGATATCTCACTCTTATCTCAGCATGGTAGGCACTGTTCATTAAAGGAAAGGAGCAGGACAAAAGGAAAAAGAAGCTTTCAACCTTCCTGTAAACAGCCTATACTAGTAATCCACTTCAGCTTTGCCACAGGACTGCCTTTCACTTCCCAAAGCCCATTTCTGATGATCTTGAGGTTAGTGCTGATGGTTTACTCAATTTGTGGCTGCACTGTCACATGTGAAACGCTACCAGCTGACTCTGACATTTCAGCTGCTCCTCTGTCTTCACCACTGGAACAAGGTCACCTGCACAGCTGCCCCATTTAACACTGACAGTGGAAAACACTCTGCTGAAGCACTCCTTCCCCTGAAGTTTCCTCTCTTTCCAGAGTTATAATCAGACAGAGACCACACTCCATGTTTTTCTCTGATTGTTTGTTCACCCCCAAGCAGTGTAGGTACATATACCAGTGACTGCAGTTAAACCTTTTTACAAGCTGTATGGGCCACAACGTTATCATCCACTTTGTAAAAACTCAGTCCAATTTATTTCTTTTATTTCTCAGTCCAATTTTATTTCTTTATTTCACCAACAAACAGCTGCCTTTCAGATAGATGCTTCAGAAGTTCTTTCCTGTAGGGTTTAAATTACATACAGATTATTCCCAACGAGCAGCGATGACACTAAGAAAGCAGACAAGTCCCTTGCAGACCCTGTTTCTTCCACTAAGAGAGTAAAAGGGACAAGCTTTAATAAAGAGAACTTTCCCAGTTTAATTCCTGTGAATTATTTATGTTCCTCTCAGATGTTTAGGTACACATCCATCCCTTAGATTACACATGTGCGTTATCAGCAAGAAATGGAGAATCATTCCTGCAGGGAACTGGAATTACAGCAGAGTCTAGTCAAGAAGAAAATGTAGCGCCAGACAACTGCTGCTCTCCCCTCCTGACGTGTTCACGTTTGGAGTTTGCCTGCAATACAGAATATAGGTTGCTCATAAACCAGAATTTATGCACACAATTGCATTCATAATTCTACACTTAAAATCACACTAGACATATGAACACACACTGTGCACAAAGCCCTCTCTTTCACATAAACGACCTTGCCTTCTTATACAAAGGTAGCAAGTTCTGTATTTGATTTTCTACCTGGTCCTTTTTCCATTTCTCTTGAATAGGAAGGAGGTACTAATGATGTGCTAAGCAATAAATTCATGTGCCACTTTGAAAGAGAAGTAAATGCTAGGTATACTGTCTTATACTGTCTTTCTCTCTGTGCATCTGACTTGGACTAAGACAGAAATGCTGTCTTCCTCTAGATATACATCAACAGCACTGGCACAGCAAGTATAAACAACAGAGTTCAGCAATTAGACCAAAATACCACATCATTTATATCAAACCCTACCAGTGAACACTTGCTGATGGGACTGTAAAAGAAAACAGCAAGTGCAGAGAGTTAAAAATTGGAGAAGGAAGGAGGGAAGATAGAAGCTAAAGGAAACACTGGGAACAGACTTAAGTTCTCCCAGGCTGCAATAGGCTTGACACAAGAAAAGAACAACCAAGTCTAGCCACTTCATGACAGTAAGTATACCAAGTTGTGAACAAAATGGTTAACTACAGATGACAGCACACAGACATGGGTACAGAGAAACAGATCACTAAAAACACAGCTTTTCAAGAGCCAGAGCTCAGCACCGGAACCAGCTGACAAAATGGTGAAGGAGTCTGAGGGTTTGAAACAAAGCTATGAGACACCTGAGTTGTGAAGTTAACATCAGTCACAACCCAGCAATCACTTCTCCCTTCCCAGCTTTTCAGTTCAAAAGACAACCATAGGCTGAAATGAAAAGTGATTGTATTTAAAACCATCAAACCAATGATCCAGTAGTGAGGATGCTGGGTGCTGCTATAGAGCATAGCAGGGTTTGTTTTCTTATTTGCATAGTGGGGTTTGTTTTCTTATTAAACTTTATGAAGGGAATAAAAAAAAAAATTGTTTGATGTTTCCAGTTAGAAAATGTAACCTAAGGGCATGCCAGCCTATCTGAATTATTTCCTGGAGAAGCAATCTCAAGAAAACAATGGGAAAATGATCATGTTGACCTCTTCCCTTCTCAGCCTCTTCCCAAACTCTTTCTCTTCTTCCTCCTCCTATTTTCTCTCCTCTTTCCTTTTAAACAACCCAAACTTGCTGCTGCAGTCCTCCTCCTACCTTATTATTATGTTTTTAACTGTTCTGTGGTTCTCAACTTATTCCATATCCCTTCCTGAATACTTCACTGCAAGCATGTTTCCTCACTCCTCTGTCCCCTCAACTCACACTATGTGACTGTTTTGCATGAGAGAGAAAGAAACTGCCGATCCTTTACTAAGGTAATTAGCTAGTACACAGATAACATGGGTTGTTAACAATTCTCAGACAGGGCAGAGGAGACCCAAGTGCCAGGTCAAGGAAAGGGAAGGGAAGGGAACTGCCATTAGGGAGGTAACAACTCTACCCCGGGCAGCAAGGCAGGCTATGGGGACATCCTCCCTCCCTTGTGTCCCTCATTACGGACCTGGGGCTCCTTCTGAAAGCTACTGAACATATTCGTGCTCTTGCCATAGTTACAGTGAGTGTTCTTTAGCTGCTTTTATGAAGTGGAGTTAGGCAAACGTGTGACAACAGCTGCACTGGTAGAATAACCAGAACATAAATACTGTCAGCGTTTAGCAAGGCTGAAATTAAACCACCTTGGACTACCAGAGCTGAAGGGGAGTTCTACATGCACACTGAATCATGAGAACTATTTAATTCTGAAGTGTGACATACCTTAGAGAGATTATTTTCTCTTCACCCACAAAGAAATAGTCTGAAACTTTATCTGTAAGAACAGACATTTTACATGCAGAGGATGTTAAATGAGAACTTCCCATAAGGGTAAGCAAGAAGGGGGCAAAATATCCAGAAAGCTACCGTGTACTGTCATGAGTCACTTAAAAAGTATCTGCCACAAATACAAAAAAAAAAAAAGGCTTCTTTTGTGATGCTGTCTAATACATTTGATATGTTTCTCTCTCCTCAGCCTTCTCCATCACCACTCTATGGCACAAAAAGTTGGGGGGAAAAAAAAACAACCAACAACTTGGAAAAAAAAGCCCAAGACAACAACCCAGAGAGAGCTATTAAAAAGGAGTAAGAGGTTCATATGGAACCTGTAATTTTTATAGCTAATTAGTTTCTCAGTTTTCAAATTCCAGCATACAGCGAACACGTTTACAGTCCATAAACACTATTAAAAAGATTTTTTTCAAAATTCATAGCTGTCACAGATGGCAACTGTTACACCTTTCAGCCCAGCTGCAACAGCTGGCTGTGTGAACTACAAACAGCTGGATGGAATCCACTTTCAAGGCAAGCAGTAAAAACTATGGACAGCCATATTACGCTTCTATCTGAGAATCAAAAAGAATGTGGAGGAAAACATAAATCAGAACAAAGCAAAACTGAACTAATTCAAAATCTACCTTCCAAAGAGCTCCAGTCTATCATCTCAAAAAAATACCATAAGATAGTATTTATAGAGTAGATGAAACTATTGCTCAGATCACTCAGAATAAACTGCATCTGGGTCCATCACATCCAGCAAGAGTTATAGACCTCTATAAGATTTAATCTTATTTTAAGAAGGTATATTTGCTATAATTAATGATACTATTTTAATGTATTTGACTCCTGCCCTAACATCAGCAAATTAGATTTCAAGACAAAATTAGTTCTAACATCAGTTCAACTTGAGTACTAATATCCCTTTAGTCATTAAAGATAATAACTCATTACACCAGACAACAGAAACATGCTCACCAGGTTATTAAAAAAATCAATTTGTCACACATCTCATATGACCACATCCTATGTAAGCTAAGTACCACAATCACAAGGTAAGAGAGCTGAAGTGAAATTCATCAAGTGCTCTACTTTGCATTGGAGCAGCCTCACCTTGAGTCCTGTGAGCAGTTTTGGGCACCTCAATATGTGAAAGGTATAAAGCGTCCAAATGAGGGCTACAAAGATGATGAAGGATCTAGAGGGGAAACCATACAAGGAGCAGTTGATGTCACTTGGCTTGCTCAGCCTGGAGAAGAGGAGGCTGAGGGGAGACCTCATCACATTCTACAGCTTTCTCAGGAGGGGAAGTGAAGGGACAGGCACCGACCTCTTCTCTCCAGTCCCCGGTGACAGGACACGAGGGAACAGCATGAAGCTGTGTCGGGGGATTTAGGCTGGAAATAAGGAAAAAGTTCTTCACCCTAGAAACTGGTGGTTGGGCACTGGAATAGACTCTCCAGGGAAATGGTCACAACACCAAGCCTGACAGAGTTCAAGAAGTGTTTGGACAACACTCTCAGTTGTCTAGTGCGGGGCCAGGAGTTGAACTTAATAATCTTTGTGGATCCCTTCCAACTCAGGATAGTCTATGATTCTATGAATCTAAGTACCTTTTCTGACACTCATCTTTTCTTCATTATTTCCTAAACACTGCATTTAAATAAACAAATAAATAAATAACCACTGAAAGCAAAATGTGGACTGGACTTTTGTGCACTGGAGTAAGTGGGCATTTCTCACACTCCTCTGCTTCCATTATAAGCAGGATTTGTCTAAGTTATCAGATAATTATTCAGCCAGAAAATTCAATTGCCTCTGGCAATGGCCAATCATATCCAGTTGAATACAAGTAAATCCCTTCCTGTGCAAAATTATCCCCAACTGAAAACAGAATAGTCAGAAAACAGACAAGATAACTCCAAACTTCTTTATCTTTGAAGGATGTTCATTAATAAATTTCTGAAGAAGATTTCTCTTATCGAAGAAAGATAGCGTATAACACGTCAGCCCAGAAGAAGGAATCATATCCCGTACATCCTTACTTAGGATAATGAAGCCTTTGGTTTCAGTGGGACCACCTTGGCAAATAAAGACTCCTCAAATGAAGAAGTAAGTCCCACTCTTAGAACTCGTGTTTTCTTACATAACTCGTATTAGTGAACTTCACAGGAAGGTCATAAAAAATCCTCAGTAACTCTACAGATAGGTGAATTTCTGGAATGCTGGGTACAGACCAGCTATTAACTCAGGACAACATTACTGCAATGCCAACTGTTAAGTGAATGCCAGCTTCCTGTAAAAAAGAGACAGTACTTTATTTTGTCTCCTTTACAATGCAGATTGCTTTCACAATAGTTGGACCCCAGAAATCCCAGGATTTCTAGGGTGTAAGTCTACCCTCATATGTCAAACCACTGTAGGACAGACTGCATTGTAACTAAAAAATGTTTGATGCTTCCTAGCTGACAGTGAGAAGGGATATTTACAGTGATAGGATGTGTAGGAGTCGTTCAAAGCTGCCTCACAGGAGGCTCAGAATTGATATTAGAAAGCATGTTTTACTGATAGGGACTGGAACAGGCTTCCTAGAGAAGGCAGTCAATGCCTCATTTCCTTCAGGGTTTAAGACATTTTTGGGCAATGCCCTTAATAATCTGTTTTAACTTTAGATCAGTTCTGCAGTGGTCAGGCAGTTGGACTAGGTCATTGCAGGTCCCTTCCAACTGGAAGTACTCTGTTCTATTCTGTGATTCTGTTCTGCTCTATTCCAAATCAAACCAATGAGGTAGCTGTCCCTTGGAAACAATGGAATAACATATTTAGTGAAATGTATGCTCCTTCAGCCCAGAACACCCACACATGAAGACCGTTTTGATCCATAACATCATGGATGGAACTAACCATGATGTGACTGCTTGATGAGAAAGAGGAAGGGAAGACCTGTATTTTCATGCATACAGGAGAACATGCAAGGCACAGGGAGGTGCTAATAGAGGGACTGTACTCACAGCAATCACAACTTTGATAGATAGTAAAGGTAATATCAGTCTATATTTCTATCATTGCTGTTACCTCGGGATCACTGAATTCTGCATCAACATCAACAGCTCCTTAGACCTAATCCTTACCGGGTATGTCCTCACATGACAGAAACCATTTGTTCCCACATGAGGCAAGTAAAATTGGGTGCACTGACTGGAGTTCTAACCCTGCTTCTTTTTCCCTTTATACCAATCAGTGGTGCCCTATTTCTTCTTTTGAAGTTACCCCTGACAAGCAGAAAAATTTATACATTTGGAAGAGCTGTAATGGAAGATGCACCACACCTCCAAATGGCTACCAATAGGCCTACTCTCCCTGCTCCCAGGCCATTCTGCACTTTGCCTCAGGTCCACGCAGCTCCAAATCTGAAGTTTGCACTAATCTGAAACATGAGAAGCCTCCAAATACAGAAAAGCATTTAAAGGACTCATAATTTCAAAGTGATTCTGTTCAGGCCCAAGACTCATATACCTTTACAGTGTTACTTTCTGTTTCCTAACACAGAGTTTAACTGCACATTTTACAAGTTTGTTCGGTATAGAATTAAAACTTCCTGTTCCCAGATGATGCTTCAGAACAGTAAAGTTAGGCTATAAAATAAATGTGTAAGCTAGAAGTAATGTATGGTATGAAAGCTGTCAAATAAATTTCCCGTTCCAAATATATCACTTCAGGTACAATGCACAAGATAACCTGCACGCTGAATAACACAAGTCTGACTGAGCACAAATAATGCCACATTGTTTTTATCCAAATCAGAAGCACTACCATTTAAGCCATTTAATGTCAGCCCATTAGCTGGAATTAAATTGAGATGGGTACGCTCATCATGTTACAAGTGATTATGGTACATTGATTATGCAATCAATGAAAGTTTTCTTGCGATTCGGAGTAATAAAAAACCCTACAGTCTACACATCTAATAAAAAGCCAGAAATTCAGAGGAGATCAATGCACAGATAAAAGCCTTACATTCAGGTAAAGATGTACCTATACCTCAGTGTACGTGACACACAAAAATACCAGTCACAATTAGTTTTGATGAACAGAAATACTGAAAATCATTCTATGTGCAGAAGTAACAAGCAGGTCTTGAAATGAGCAGACCAAGTAAAAATTAAGGCTGCTTGCTCTGGCACTCTAAAAGGCTAGTTACTAAAAGGGTAGCTACTAAACTACCAAGGGAATATTTGCATGTCATTACAATCACTGTATCTTAGGAAGAACACTGCTGCAGAAACAAGATTACTTCATTTAGATGACTTCATTTTGTGAATCTGTGTTGGGAAAGTTGATTATTCAGACATGGCATTTACAGGTCTGACAAACAGCAGCAAAATGTTGGAGATGAAACTGACTCAGGAAAGAAAGTAACAGATCAACACCAATAATCAATTCCCAATGGTATCTAGTTTAATTATGAGCTGAAACACAGACAACTCCAGAAATAAATACACCTGTAAAATTCACTTGCTTTTGCCCAAGATCTTTTCCCCATCACAAAAAATACTTCCTTTTTTAATAAGGTTTCATGTTCTGAAACTAAATGACTTTCTCATCCTCTGCAGTGCTTAAGGTCTCAGGTTACTTAGACAAAATAAAGAAGGTCAGAAAGATAGAAGAAATGAAGAGCAAATGATGAACTTGTAAGCATAGAGATGATGTCAACACTGACAAAAGACACAGCTGAGGAACAGATGGGTTCTTCAAGCCACTGGTGACAGATGGAAGTACCCAAGAACATCAGAGGCCTGACGCCATCTTTCAGACAGAATAAACTAAAAAGTTCCTGATGAGTTTCCTATGTGGACTTCTCTCACTTCTTTTTTTTTTTTTTTTTTAAATATTAAAAAATATAATTAAAAAACAGGAACACTTTTATTGATTTACCACTTGAATAGTCTTTCAATCATTCCTGCACAGCTGTCTGAAGTATAGTAGGAAGGAATGAAGCCACATTCCATTCAGAACACCTGCATTCACAGAGCATGTTTTCACGCAATTCTTATCTTGCTTTCAGGGTTTTTTAATGTCCCTGCACAACTTGCCAATTTTAAGTGTGTTTATAACTTTTTATTCTCAGTTCAAAAGTTTTGCTGAGGCAATGTTTCAGTTGATAATTAAACAGTAAAAAAACTCTGGCCAACAGCATGCCATCATTTACACAGAAGGATGCACATTTCCCTCATAAAAGATGTACATAAAAGATTACTAATTTTCCATTGTGAATCAAACTCCCCTTTCTCCCATACCTATGTCATTGACTTATCTCTAGACAAGTTAACTCTATTAGAATTACCAATAAAGTCTTCCTCCTTACTTTCCTCTCCCTCCTTTGAACTAACACAGGAGCACAAAATGGGGATTACATCTTTGAAAGGAAAAGCAATCATTATTGACTGGCACACTTTGCATTCTGCTCTGTGTTTCCCTGCACAGTATTACAGATGGGAAGCTGGCAGGCCAAGTGAAATGGTTCTCTAGGCGAGATCCAACCCTGAAAGCTGAAATAAAATTTGGCATTAGAGAAGGAGATTGCACATCAACTGTGAAGGTCATATTTGAATTTTCAGTTTATTTGGAGAACGAGAGAACTCATTCCATGGCAGAAGTTGCATACTTCTGTAATTTGTTACTAATTTTTATCTCTGCATTCGCAACACTATTCAAAACTTTCCAAACTTCACAGCTTCTACAAAACAGGATGTTCCATGGAAAGGACAGGTATATCAGATGATGTCCTAAAAGCAAAAGGAGATGGAATATCCAAGTAATAAATGTATTTTCATGGATATGGTTCACCCAGTCAGAGGCAGGAAAAACTGCACAGATACTGAGAACATTTAACCAGCTAATGTGAAGTATTGTCTCTAAACCGGATATTTTCTAAAATTTTCCTAGGAAACGGGTATCCTCAGCTGTTTAGAGTCATTGAGCAACCTGTTACTGCAACAATGTCATTAACAAATAGGTAAAACATATGAGATGAATGTCATAATTTATAGCATAAGAGCAATATTGCTACTACTGATCTGGGATACAAAGCCTGCTTTCTATAACCTTCAGTACTAATGTATCCAGCTCTATCCCTGGAGAGATAATATAGCAATGGGTGTAGAACAAATTTAGCATTTTAAAATAATCTTATTCTTTCAATTTTACAGTCCCATTTCCTGGCAGAATGCCACCAGAGTATGCAATTTAATGAAGTCATTGCTGTCACAAGACACACTAGATTGCTCTATCCATGGACTGTCTTCTATATATAACTGATAAGAGCTTGCATAATTAAGGTTGCATTTAGAAGTCTCAGCTATGTAACTAACAGCTCTTTCAGTGTGCTTTCATTATATATGAAACACAAGCTTTCCTCACAACCATTTTTCTTCGCCAAAAATGTTTTGCTGATGTATTTACAATGATCTTCAGTGTTAACAAGGGCTTTAAATTTAAACCATGGTGTAATTGCTTTGAACTTTTAATATTAAACTGCAGACTTTTTCTTCGTATAGAAGAGAAACAGAATTTTATATGAACGTTAAACGAGGAAAAGTCTGTATATTATTGTTACTACACATTAGACTGTGAAACAACTGGAGACTGCTTTTCCAGACACTCATCAAGAAGTCCATCTCACTTCCCAAACAGCACAAAAAGAAGCTGTCAAAAGGAGTAATAGCTGGAAAGCTGCCAGGAAAGGGTAGATTTTGTGCAGAGTTGTGGTACTTTTACTTTCAAAGGAAAACAAATGCATCTAAATGTGACACAAGACTTTCTCTTCCCAGGCAGTACGAAAGATGTTGCAAGAACAAATTTAGAGATGACAAATATAGGAGGTGTGACATTTCTAAGCAATCCACAGGAGCACTTATTACTGCACCTTTTGCTTGTAATTCAGAGAGCTTTCTCCATCAAAGAAATTCTAGTTTGTGTGCTTCAGCTGTGCACTTGGATACTAACCCACAAAATAATACAAAGCTGTTTCAAACCATGAAAGCTACACAGACTCAATTAACTTATAATGGCAACTTTAGAACAGTCCAATTCTTTTTCCTGCTTGAAACAGGACAGTGAAAATAAGTTAGGTGTTAAACACTCAAGATGTCTTTTACAATCACTGTTGTACAATCAGTTTACAATCTCCACACCTTTGCAGGAGAAACAAACCACTTATTTGATGGTTAAGCAATTCACTAAAGACACCTGTTTTATTAGAAATAGCAGCTGCAGGATCTGAGATATGCCACAGCTTTCCCATTACTCAAGACTCTCTTGAATTTACATTCAGCAGTATTTATTCTTCTGTTATTTCTAAGAAGTTGGCAATAAGCATACAAAGTACTCTGAAAATGAGCACTGGGTCTTCTAGCAAAATTCTCCAGCTACTGGAACAGAATTCAGTTCACCAGTTCTGCTTGATGGAGCACTAAAACTGTGCAAAGGCTTCACTTACTTCCAGAGGCTTTCAGGATACTTTTTGGACAGGTTCTATTTTGCACATTTATAAATAATGTCAGGACGAGTCAGACATTTGGACCCTATACATATTCCAGGCAGTCGGAATTCAAGTGAAATGAATTCTCCATTCAGCAACTCTATTTATTATCCAAGAGCCAATAAGACAGAGAAAGTACCACCTCCTTCTTTTGCTTCCTTCCCCTGTTCCCAGGGGTAAATACGCAGTTTAAATGTAGAGTAATAATCCCTACAAGAAATTTGTGACTGTTGTCCAAACCCTTTACTTTCATTTCCTATGGCATAAATCCTTAACATCACAGAAAGTAAAATACTTGATACTCAGAATAATATTAGAAGTGCACACAACTCCCTGTACCTTACAGCACACTTACCACTGACATCAGTGCATGCTGAGACTTCCAAAACGTTACAATGAGACATCTGTTGTGAGTATCCAGGTAACCTCATCTGTAGGTTGGATACTTTGCATTTATTTATCAATTTGACACTTATATGGCTCCCTCACTATGTTACTAAGCCACACTACAGGCAGCAATGAATTTTCCCAGGAAATACCCTTGCAAATAAGCATGATTATCTCCAGGTCAGAGGTGAAGAATAGATATACAAAGGAACAAAGGAACTTATGAAGGTCAGTCTGGAAGTCTGAAACAACCACTGAAAGGTTATGAAACAATGATAATCAGAACAGAAATCTCCCCAGATCACAGACAGGCTATGTCTCTCTCCTCCTATGCTTGTCCTTCCTCTCCTGCTATTTTGGCTGAACAGAAGTCAAAGAGAAACAATAATATGACCTTTAGCTTCTCAAGCTCGAAACAAAATTATTACCTCTGACTGAAATAACCATGAAATGTTAAGAATGCTAAGATCTTCTGTGTCATGCCACCACAAATACATTACGATGCATTTATCCCCAATATTCTTAGCAAAATGCTTATATGATAATTGTCCCGCTAATCCCTGCTGCTGCTAGTGGTAGCTGTGACAGAGCTGAGTAACAGAGGCTATTTCCATCATGTAGAAATAATTCTGCAGTAGCTCATACTGAGTTTATAGCACTTAGGAACAAAGACAACATCAGTCTTCAATTCAGGAGTCCGGTAGAGTCCTTGCCCTGAATGATCATTTTTCATTAATTTTAAATCCAGGATGGGTGCCTGTCAAACCTAGTTGCTTCCTAACAAAATCTATGGAGGTGATTTGAAGAAATGTAGGGATGAGAGGTATTGAAATCTAACAAAGAAGTTGTATGCCTGAAATCATCTAATCATCTCTTTTTTTCTTTTTTTTTTTCCTTGTTTTCTTTTTTTTGTTTTGTTTTGTTTTTTGGGGGGAGGGGGATGAGGGGAATCAATTATAATAAAAGGAATATGCTTTCCTACAAAACACTGTTTGCTTATAGCCTCTGACCTTCACAGTACTCCAATGCTAATCTTTCCTGATTTTCATCCTAGACTACCAGGAAAGAACTCAATGTTTGTATCAGAAATTCCCCCAATACAAACAGCCTGATAAAACTAGGAATGGCATTGGTAACCAAGAGTATTTATAGCTTGGTTTTGATGAGGGTCCTGTTTCTTTGGGAATATAAAACACAGAGTTCATGGATTTGTAGTGCTCTTAGCACTGAGAAACTACCAGGAAGCTTAGGGGTGTGCATTGACTATGACAGCCAAGTAAACAGAAACACAGATTTAGATTCAGAAAGGAGTTCTTCCTTGGAGCAGGAATTCTAGGATTCATGGGGGTAATTTGCTTACTCTGTAATTCTGTCCACTCACAAGGAGCACATGGCCATTTCTGAATAACAACATCCCTACTACTGCACAAACTTAGAAGTCTAGTAACTTTCCTGAAGCTTGTGATAGCTTTTTTATACTTTTCATCATTTGTTAAAAAGACTTTTAGTTTGATTCAATCCACCAGGATGTTTTATGGTTTACACATGTGGAGGGCAGATCTACGGATGTGTGTTCAACAAGCCTTTCTGCACCATACACATATCACACGTTGCCTGCCTGAACAAGTTTAATGGACTTTTTTTGTCCCGAGTTCTTATCCGGTCATCAAGCCTGAGAAAGTGGGCTCACCCTGTCCATACCAAATCTGTCATCAAAAGGACTACAGAAACAGCACCAAACAGATGTCGATATAACTTGGAGGATGAAGAAATCAGCATGTCATTTAATAATCTATGAACTTTTAGCATCGTACACACCAGCTCGCTGCAAGCAGCACTTCTCAGGTGCACCACTTCTATTAAAGTAGCTTATTAATGATCAGAGGCATACCTAATGAGTTTTAAACAGCACAGGTTGGGGATGACATAGCTCAGGCTGTCCCAGGGAAGACACAGATTTAAACAGTAGCTGAATGTCTCCCCCTTTCTCCATCAGACAGACCATCTTGAAAAAAAATCTAATTCATAATGGCAGAAAATCATCAGGATATCTCAATTTCACACCAAACAGAAATGAGCTTATGTAGGAGCTACATCATAGTACAGTCAGCGTGTGATCCTTTCACACCCTTGACAGTAATGTAACCAGCCATTAAGCCGACCAGCCAACCCTTCCTAGTACACCATAAATCAGCACCACAATTCAAACATCTGTTGTTGAGACAGCACATGTAACTAATGGTAGCATTGAGATTAGAACATGGTACTATTCTCTGCATCTTCCCTGTGCCACAGAAGGTTTAAAGGAACATACATAAACCCCCTGAATGAAAACTAGACAGGTCAAAAAAGGACTTCATCTTACCGAGGCGACAAAAATAATTCAGCTTCCCATCGGGACCTTGTGCCTTACTGCGGTACAGCATATTTAACTATTTGTGAATGGGAACACAGAGCAGCATCTGCTGGTTCCCAACATCAAATCCTACAGCAAACAGCCTCCCTTTAGGATAACTGAGTTGAGCCTTCACCATGCCCAGCTCCAGCACAGATTGCGAGATCAGCTCAGCCCACCATGGTGTGGTTCCACAAACTGGTGTGACAAGAAATTGTTTTTCACTAAAATTCTATAACTTTGCTTTGGTACATATTTTCTGACAAAAGGTATCTGGATTGTTTAAGCACCTCAAGGGTCTCCAGATTATTCATTCCAACATATACTTCCTCTAGCAACTCTTAACCCTCATGTACCCCTTTGGTAAGCATCTAGAACAGCTGCCAGGCATATAGGATCTTTTATCTTTCTCTGACACTTTTCTACATGGTTGGAATAAGATGAGAGTTTTCACCCATATTTATCAATTCAATGTCACCTCCAGCATCTGTCCCTGCAACAGATGAACCACTTACTGCACTCCCCTGCAGAACTGAGCATCCTGGACCCATTCCTTTCTTCCCATCATCATCTGTGGAGAAATGTTCATGAGCAGTAGACATTTCAGGTTTTTTAAATATTCAGGAATATACTACATTTGAGCACAACAAGAGTGATGACAACAGAGAGAGACCCTGTTTTTACATCCCTTTTTTTGCCTCCTTTCTCACATACACGAACTCACATAAAAGACAGAAGTGCTTTCTCTCCCCTACATGCACCCTTTAATTAAAGAATGTGCATCTTCCATTAATTTCTTACGATATTCCACACATCCTTTTGATGCACTAGCAGATCACTACTACCCTTTTATTAGCACTCCCCAGCAAACCTTTAAAGGCTGCAAAACAGAATGATGCCATACTTTTGATGTAGATATTGAGTGTTACAGTTCCTTCTCTCATGCAATACATACTCCCATGAACTTGTTTATATCCTTCGTCTTTCCCTTCCACAATGACAGGCTCATTGCATTTCTTTATTAAAGCCCTTCAGTTTTCTCATGTGTAAAATATATTAAACGTATAATAGCTTCAGCAGGATAATAAGACTTAAAGTAAGTTAGCTTCAAGTCAATACTTCCATCCTCCTTCCTTCCCTCCATCCATCGAAGCATCTGGCTTCGATTCTTACGTCTACCAGTACATGTTAACACTTGCACCCAGCTCTGGTGCTCATATTCAATGGCCAGCAGCTTGCTGCGTGACCCTGGCCACATCATACCAATTCCCATCTTTCTTACTTATACAGTGCTTGTGATTCTCAGGCATGGGAAGTCACTAAATCCAAATATTCTTACAGTAAACATGTCACAGTACCATCATGAAAGGCTCTATGGCAGTGTAAAGTGACAGCAAAATGCTGTTATTAATGTGTGCATGAAGATACTGTCACCTGAACTTCCAAGCACCTTTTCAGCCCTGGAGAGGACATCAGAACCAAGAAAGAGTTCTAAGTTGTAAGAGTTGTAAGAGTTGCAAGAAAAGTAGCAATTACATGAAGGCAACAATAGCAATAATGGAAATTTTTTGCTCAGATCAAGACGGAACCCTTTTATTTTTTGCTCAAGTGTTAACACACAACATTAATGGCATTTTTACAGTTCCTGACAGTAATCAATACTAGGAGTAATAATCAAGGTGTTTTTCCCTCCAACAGAACGAGACCAAAGAGAGAAATAAATTCTAGCAGTGAAAAAAAGTAAATACTGACATAGCCACTTAGCTCTAAGTTTATACATTTGACACTCATATTATTAACTTCCCATTCATCTAGAGAGAATATTCCTTTATCTTTCTAACAAAATAACTGGAGCTGCTGTGCAGCATAACTTCAAGGTAGCACTGAATTCTAATACACATACACACACACACTCCTATAGAGCCAAATCAAGCAATTACCTGATAGAGCTATAGAGTAACTTCCATTTTGTACATTTTTGCTAAGTGGAGGTGTGTAGAAACATAGCTGGGCAAATTGATTTTGGAATCAGGCCAAACCTAAAATTAAATGCTTTGTGACAGCTGTCACTATTTTTCTGTCACGCATCAGAGAACATTAGGTCATACTATGACATCAGTTGAAGAACATACAGCCTTTTGTCTAGGCTACTGACTAGTTCAGTGCTTTCATGACAACTCCTGTGCACATTTCTTATATCTTTAATTGATACCTGGCAGGAGATTACAAGTGAAATTCCACTTGCTTCTTTCCTACCAAGAGTATAAATACTCATTGGGCCTCCGCCAACTGTAAGTCTTGCCAGGTGAAATGCAACAATACAGTTCTGAAGCAATCTCCAACCCCTCAGCAGCCACTCCAGAGGCCTTCCACTACTTCTGCAGATTTGCACTTACCATTGTTTATTAGTCTACCAAAAGAAGAGCCACAAGCACCTTTGGAGAAAGTGAGGCGTAACAGCATGTTCTCATTGCTTGTACCACAAACTTTCTCCTATATGCAAACTAGGCAAATAACCCCCCCCCCCAAACCCTTTAGTGGAAAACTCTACATCAGGTTGAGCAACTTGCTCTGCTAGTAGGCAACATGCCAATTGTTGGGAGAGCTTGGGAACGTGTTGATGTATGTACACCAAATACAACCAATCATATTTCTCCATAGCACTGTTGCTAAAAAGAAGATGAAGCCAAATGGTAAAGTTACCCCAGAACAGAAAACATAACATCCTAAGGAGTCTCAAAATGACCAAAGATTTTATACTTTAAAACAAAAGGGGCAGCAGATACTTGGAGAGAGACATCTGAAAAATTGCATCTGGAGGACAGATAAACAACATATGGGTCCTAAGCCGAATACTGTTGCAATACCGTTAATCAAGATAGCTCAGCCTGATGCTTTTCATCCCTTTTTCTACAGTAACCAGCTTTAAAAGTCTAAGAACTATACTGTAAAAATTTGTTCAGATTAGCTTGGAAAAGGACATGGAATTTAGCTGTAATAGCTTGTGTTTGTGCCAAGTATTGCTGCTATAGCACATTTCTCTTGTTAATGTTTTTAAACTATGAGCACACTGCAATTACTCTGCATTGATTTTAAATGCAGACTTAGTGCAGTAACGTCTCCAATTTGTAAGCAAAACATCAGCACTATAAATCAAACTGTTAAAGTCACTGTTGGAGCCAAACATGAGCAAATTAATAGAGAACAACTATGGAGATATGTCTTTAGATTTCTATATACTAAACCTGTGAACTTTAGCACTCATTACATTGTGCTTTATGTCATTCACATGACGTAGGAAGAGAATTGCTGAATTGCTGTGTCCCTCACTGTTAGTCCACATACATAGAACTGAATGTGACTTGCAGGTTCTTCCTTCTGCAAGGGTGAGAAGTGCAGACACAGGAGAGCCATTTGCTTGACATTAAAAGCCTTTCACATACAGCTTTACAGTGGAAATGGTATTAAAATCTCCTTCCACTGTGCCATCAAAGAATGACAGAAGAGCAGGATGTTGAACGAGCAAGTGATAATTACTTGATCTAAGGTTTGATTAATCTTTCTGTGTAATATAACAAAACACTTCATAACAGCACACATCAAGCCTCCAGTGCACTGTTAGGCCAATGAAACTATAGAAATTAACTGTATTTAGTCGTTTCTTGCTCAGAAGAGTAGAGATATTTTATGGTTAAACTCGTGATGCTTACAATAGCATACACCTAAGAAAAAGGCAATGAAGCCAGAAAAAGACTTCCATTAAAATTAGGTTCTGACACCTTGTCATCCATACCAGAGCAAATGTGTCCAGCACAAAGTGAAAGGCTTAAGAGATGTGCTAGCGTCCTGATTTTTGCCTAATCCGTAGCAGAGGTGCCCACAATTCTCTTTTCTGTAAGGTACAAAGCTGAAGATAACCCAAGCACTGCATAGAAGACACTGCATAGGCACTGAAAGGTCTCAAAGGTGCTCTGGTGCTCTCAAACATGTGGTTAACACACAGCCACGGGTGGAAGAATATGCAGCCACTCAACCAAACCCCTGCTCAGTGGGAAGAATACACAGAGCTGCTTTTTAATTCCCAAGAGGGGAGTCTTGAAGTTTATCACGTATACTGGAGAGGGAAGAAATATCTTCTTCAATAGTCCCAGCAGATGGACAGAAGAAGTTGTCCTCAAGAAACAGGTGCCAAGATCCCACTAAACAAAAAAGTAAAAAGAAAAAAAAAGAAAAAAAAGAAGAAAGAAAGAAAAAAAAAGAATGAAAGAAAAAAGAAAGAAACAAGCATGTTTTCACTGAGTGTCACTACCAGAGAAAGAAGACTTTGTTGCTGCACTCTAACCAGGCAATGACTGCAAGGCATTTAATTTTCCAATTAATTAGATCCTAACTCTAAATGTAGAGGTAATTGATGTGTCAACACAGACAAATGAAACAACTCTCAACATAAAAGCAAGGACGATGTGTCTACCACTCAGTAGTGGATGATGGATTCTATGATTTTTTTTTTGTAAAAAATTGCTTCAGTGAGAAGCAATACCACTGCAGCTCAGCAGCCATGCAGTGGCATATTTACTATATAAGGTACCTTCACATCATTCCACATTTTTAGTAGGCAACACATCCTGTTTAGAGACTATCACTCTCTTCTTCGACTGTAAAAACTCCTTGTTTTGAACGTGTATGGTTCACCCAAGCATTCCCTGATACCCTTATCTTCCAAACACTATTTGCTTTCTTCTGTCAAACACACAAACATTCAACACTTAAAACTGTAAAGAGAGATGCCTAATCTTCTTTTAAATGCTCTCACAAAAATAGCAGCCAACTACCCCAAGTTAGATTGACTGTCACTAACCAAGACTTAAAGCACTAAATATCAGTGCTTCACATATCAGTGAACCTGCTACTTTCCCTCAATTTCCCTTTTTGCCTGGGCATCATCCATTACATTTAATCAAATTTCTTAAATACAGTCTTTATGAGGCAAGGGCTGTTTTCTTTGCCTTCATTTCTAATGACCACTGCAATGGGAGACATTGAGTTCTACCAAACATTACTAAAGTAATAAAGCTGGCAGAGAGAGGCACAGGAAAGCCAAAGCAGGTGTTAGTTGTGAAGCTTACATAACATCTGAGCAATTCGTCCCTGTCTTTTTTTTGTTGTTGTTCTGTAAACATACACCCATACATGTGCACACACAAAGAGTCAGCAGGCACTATCAAGAATTGTTGTAGGCATTTTTGTAATGCTAGTCTCATTTTTTTTTTAATCTAGCTGAATTACTGGCTCTGGGTAGGAAACATTGACAAGTCTACTTCTAAAATGCTTGCTGGAAAGTTGTGAACTCACTGGCAACTGAGGTATTAAAAACAAAAATACTCCCAAACTCTTCACTGAGCCATGCAGCTATAACACTGTCAGTGTGCTGTACAATACTTCAGAATAACTGAGTTCCTACCATTCCACTACCCT
Source organism: Oxyruncus cristatus (assembly GCA_013399855.1). Taxonomy (NCBI): domain Eukaryota; kingdom Metazoa; phylum Chordata; class Aves; order Passeriformes; family Cotingidae; genus Oxyruncus; species Oxyruncus cristatus. Next base: position 278,794 of record VXAY01002913.1, read on the forward strand.
GCTCATATATCACTACTAATCTTACTATAAAAGAAAAATGTATTCCCAGGATACAAGAAATTCAGTAATAACTTGGGGAGACAAGTTTCATATAAGTTTAAATGAGGGTTTTTAAGAAAGTCACTTAATAAATGCATTTTGCTTTATACACTTAGTGCATGCAGGCATTAAAACAAGGCACTCTCCAGTCTTTCAGCATCTGAACTACAAATGCAGATGTACAGGGATGGGAAGGAGCCAGATGGCTCCAGGGATGACAGGCTGGTCAAGGGATATTCCTTCTTTTACCTTATCTAGGTCAACAGTTTGAAACAGACTGAAAAAATTACCAGTTGACAGGAAAGGACCTGTTGGCCCATCCCAGTCCCCCACCCCAAGCAACTGGCAGCAGCAACATTAGGGGATGAACAAGCACAGAAATGACCTCAACCAGTTCTCTCTGGAACATCATCAGGGTGGGATGTATCAGCTGTAGGAAGCTTGCTTGACAGAACTCAAACTCCTCTCTTCTGCAGCTAAAAACCTGCTTACACTAAGGCTAGCACACAGTTAACTTTTCACTGATACTGAAAGCTTCAAAATAGAAGAGAAAGTAATTGCCATTTCAAGGAGGTAAAAAAATTAGCCCCGCCCATTTCCCCGGCAACACAGTCTTACATGTTTTCCAAACTCTGTAAAACAAGCACCCAAGACAGATGAAAGGCTGATTCAAGTCAATTCTTACTTCAACTCTTTCCAAAATCATCTAAAAGCTCGTCCTCATCTCAGGCTGTCTGAATGCCAAGAAACATTCATTTGGCCCTGTGAAATGCTGGCTGAAGGACAATCACGCTACCAAATTCCAGCACATCCATGACTTTGACTCCTCTCTGTGCATGCATCAGATACAGGAGGGGTTACACAATAGTTCTTACAAACCCTCTGATTAGAAACCCTTTCTCTGGGCATTTTTCACAGCAGGGATAAATGAGAAAAAATCCCATAAGAATCCATTCCTATAGCATTAGGGGAAAAGTTCATTCCTTCTCTGCTTCACTACCAGCTTTGAAACACCCCTTGGTGCCGATAGCCAGTCACAAGTGTCACAACCTAAAAAGCAGCAAAATTGCATTTTCTGACTTTATCGGAGCACTACAGATAGAGCAGAAAACAAGAGAACAACAGCAGCTTTCCAGAGCCCACTTCTCTAACACCCAGTGGGCTTGGCTTTGCATGCAGATGCACCCCATAACTTCCCGATGTCAGATTCGGCAGCTTCCCAAATATGATAACTTGCTCCATTCTGCAGGCAAGGACTGGATCAGCCAGCAGCCTGCTTCTGGCTGCATTACATCCCACGCAGTAGCTGATCTTGAAGTATTTCAGAGCTACAAAGTAGCTGTCCTAAAGTATATGCCTTAGATACTGGGCAACTGAGTTCTTTCCTAATAATAGAAAGTCTTCCAGAGATAGCAGTAACAGGCACATCTTATTTAGCAAAGTATACAGTGAGCAACTCTGGCTTGCAACAAATTTTATCTCCCTGTTAATTCAGGTATATTCAATACAATACAATTGAAGACAGCAGTCAAGGTAGCTTATGATATAGCTGAGCATATAACCCAATGAACATATTCAGAAATGTATTTAAAATTTTAATCTCTGTTTAGAGACTATCATTTCAAGATACTGCTAATGTGTATGACAGAAAAGCACTACATCTGGTATTCTCCGTTCCATACATCTCTATACACCTATCTCTACACATTATCTATTCTATACATCTCTGGTATTCTCTTCTCTATACATCTCTATTCCCTTGTACTTTCCTAGTCAGCGTGAAAGGTGCTGACTAAGTGTTTGCTCCTTTAATGAAATAGATTTCAAAAGTAACACAGCACAGATGATGCTTTTTTTGTTTAAAAATCAAAACCAGACTCTTCCAGGTCTCTGTAAAAAATTTTGCTGTGTGGGGAGCAGAAGAGAACAAGTTTTATTTTACTGGCATTACTGTTTGTTTGCATGCAACAGCACCCAGTGATAGGCAAAGCACTGTTCTAATGCACGAGAGATAGAATTCTTGCCCCAAAACCTCCACATGAAACAGGCATGGCAATTTCAATTCAAAGAACAACTAATAAGAGTTAGGAAGCATTTCAAGAGAGTGCTGCAGACACTTGATAAAATCTGGAGTATATTGCCTTGCTGTCTCCTCCACAGCTAGAATTTGCTCCTCACCATTACAAGCAGGAACCATTTTATTGACCTCTAGAGTTCTTAATTCGCTTTTTTTGTATTAACTCCCTCACTCTGAACACCCCTTTCAGCTCTCTCGATAAATGGATCAATTTGAACAGAAGACAGCAAAGTGCTGAGTCATCACTCAACTCCCACTGAAAATACAAGGAGCTGAGCATAATCAGTCAATGGAAGGACTTAGAAGTCTTCCAGCAGTTACTATACAAGAGGCTTCTTTCATTTCCAGCATTGTGTCAATTCCTGTTATTACAACAGCACAGCTACTTGCTTTCCAAATGTACTCTTTGTCTTTTACTCTTTACACCCTCTGTTTACAGTAAAAATTAACAGTCAGGTGCCTCTAAAACTTGTACTTAAGAACTTAAAAAACAAACACACACACACACACAAAAAAAAAGGCAAAAAAATCTCACAATTATTTTGTATCGAGTAATATATTCTGGGTTCTTTTTCTGTCTTTAGTTTTCCCCCTATAGTTTTTACTCCTGTTTTCAAGCTTTTCTCAAAATCTCCAGGGCTAATGCTCTGCCTAACATTTTAGTTTGGTTTCTTTTCAGCTATAAGTAATTAAAATTATTCATTTTAATAATCACATGAGTCTGGGATCAAGGCTTTAAGATAACCAGAGATTTAAAGTCACAATATTTGGCAATATTTAAATCTTTCCATTTCTAACTCCTACAGTAAAGTCATCACATTACTGGCTTCAAATGGAGCTTTGATCCAGTCAAGGAAGGTAACATCATGAGATGTCTCTCATCTATCTATATAGTGCTAGCACACACACTTACTAATAAAAATGAGATATTATACAAAGAGAAGGAGTTTATTTTGAAGCAAGAAGGCAGAACAGTAAAACTAAATCACACTAATGCTGATGAAGCAAACAGCACAAAATGAGAATTTATTATTTTAAGAGCTTAATAGAACTTAATTTTTTTTTCAAAACTTTGGCTCTTTGTTGCTTAATTTAGTGAGAACACTATAAGCAGGTTCAAACACCAGCCAACTTCCCCTGTTTATAAGAACTCATCTCTCCTCTTTTTCCATTCCTTGCATATCTGCTCACCGAACATTTTAAAATTACAATATAATATGCCCTTCTAAAAGTTTAAAACTTAACATTTGCAGAACACAAAAAAGTGAAAAGTTGTTCTCTTGGGTAATCATGTTCAGCTGTTCAGTACCGGAGTAACTAAGGATTCAGAACTGAGGACAAAATCAGAGCCTGAGTAGCCGAAATAGTGAAAATATGCTGGTTTTCCTCTTATCCAAAGAAATAAACCCATCATCTGCTAGAATGGCTCATCTCTGCAAGAACATAGTTAAATAAAACATAAAACTTACTTCCACTCAGCAGTCAAAAAATAAATGTAGACCTGTGCATTTTGTCAGCGGTCTGGTTTTTGACCAAAAAAAGAAGCACTAATAAAAATGTGCTGAGCTCTCCTAATTCAGCACAGGTACTGCAATAGGTAAAGAATTATTCTGTTCCTCAGGCTAGGCTATTTCAAATTCCATTTGTACTCACATCAGGTATGGGGGCCATGAGAAGCCCGTGGGGGAGAGATCTTACAACTACCTCACTGCTGGGCCAGGTGCAGGCCAGTTCCTGTAGTTTGCACACAATGACAAAACACTTTGCTTTTTATATTTGGTTGCTCAAAGACAGGCAGTCGGCAAATTATACAGGGACTGACTGAATGAAAAATTTGCTTTGGCAGGGATAATTTTTACATAAACTAGCATTCCTAAAAAAATAACTCCACTCTAGGACACTAACATAAACAGCAGATGTGTTTATGGCAAGTGTTCCCCAATATCACAAACAAATAGCAAGATCTCCACAGTAGCTGGAAGAGAGCCATTTTGCAAGCAGATGGTTTGAAGAACAGTGCAGGGTTCTCATCTCAGGACTCTTCCAATCAGAGGATATTCCTCTCAAAGTACCTACACTAATCTGAAGCTAACAGCCCTCTTTTCCCTGCTTTCAAAGACAGAGGACAAGGCTCAGAAAGCTGGCCCATCTAAGCTGCCTTAAAAGCCCTGTACTGTTTTCATTAGTGTCAGAGTAGCTGCACTGACCATAGCAATTGCCAATTATGTGAGATGCTCATCTGAGCACCATTCCACCCCATGTGATTCCCACAATATTCAGTGGGAAATGAATGAAGAGGATGAGGTGGGACTATCTGTATTCCCCAAAGCATCTTAAACATAAGCTCTGGAGCAAAATACTATTTCCACTTTTGTAACCATAGACATGTAACGGTTTTCCACACTCACCCCAAGCCTTGAAGAACCTGACACGAGGAGTTTTGACCAGAGACAAAACAAAGATTATGAATCCCATCTTATTTTACAGTGGGCAAAATGGCACTGATGATCACAAAGAGTTTTGTCTAAAGACTTCCAGTGCTCCAATCAGTCACTTGCTTGAACGCCAGCTTGCACAACTTGCTAATCTCAGCTCTGCTCAACCAGTTTCCCTATCTTCTTTGGGCTAGAAGCTCATTAAGTCCCATCTCTTCTACATTTCTTCTCCCTTTTTCTATCTTGTGAATTGACTCACTACCTCCAGAATGAATTCCACTCATATGTCACCAGCAAATATCACCACATCAATCCCTCTGCTTGCATATTTTTATCCCTTTACCTGCCTCATTTTTCTGTGTGTGTAAACTCCTGAAACAGGCTCTGCCTTTAGCTCTGCATTTACACCTTGCACAACCAGGCCCAGATCGCTACTAGTCTCTAGACATTGTTCTGACACTTATATTAGGGCTTTTTCTCTCTAGCTATGTTATTCGGTCAAATAAAGGTATCATCTCTTTCTACAAACCTCAACACAATAAAAATAGGACAATAATAATGGTGGCAAAAGCAGTAGCAGCAGCACTGTACGATCCACATTATCAGCACAAGGCATAGGAGGGAAAGTACCAGTGATACCATGTTTGAGGCATGAATTGAAGAATAGCCTGCCCACTCGGACATGATGTGGAATTTAAGAAGGCAGCGCATAATTACCCGAGCTGGTCTTGGCTAGGAGGCCAGGATTAGCACTCCAGCACTTCTGAAAAGTGGCCAGGAAGGCTGTTTTGCCTCTCATCCAAAGGAAATAAACCCATCATCTGCTAGATGGCCCCCAAACACTACCTGAGGCATTGTTTTTACACAGATTTGAGAAAAGTGTCTTTGCTGATCCACCTGAATGACTTGCAGCATCAGTGCATCCCTTAGCAGTGCACTGGACCAGTATCAACCCAGAACACAAAGTGGCTCTTCCCTGGTTCATCAAAAACACACCCTTAGCTATCTTAGTTTTTCTGTAGATTTTTCAGCCAGTTACACAGAGACATTAAAGGAAACAGTGACCTAATTCTGACACTGTGGTTTCATAATGTAAAGATAACCTAATTCTTCAGCGGTCCCAAAACTCCTCTTCCTGGTAAATGACCTTCTCTCTGGAGTATTTAATATTACTTTTGGCAATTAGAGGACTGAACAGAATATGCAAACTGGAAATTAAAAAGCCTTGCTTTTCCTTCAGATCAGTTAGGATGATGTATACAAACACAGAAAAAGAGTATAAAATACATTAATGTGCAGCTCTTCATTCTAAGATATGGGCAATCAAATCTCTTGCTTCAGTAAGTATTGAGATCAGGGGTCATGAAGGAAAGTTGTTGTCCCCCATGGTACAACACTGCTTAATAGCTTAGATGCACAGAAGTTTTCATTAATTTTCTTAAGCATCAACAGGTATTGGCCCTAAATAAATCAAGAAAGGTCTTTGTACAGCAGTTCCAATTAGAGTTAGCAAAGAGCATAGCTGAAGACATTCAGCAAGCAGGAATATGATAGATTCCTACCATATTATTAATCTGATAAAAAAATAGTTTACATAATTAATTTTAAAAATCTAACCACCAAGAAACAAATTCAACAGAAAAATGCATTTAAATGCAAAAAATAGGCAAATTAACCAGGATACAGATCAGTTTAGAATGAGTTACCCTTAAGTATAGCTTGAAAAAGTGAAGGAGCGTAAGACAGAGAATGGTCATAGACTTTTCAGGGAACTGGTTAACTGTATGAGTTCATTAACAACTGGTAATGAAGTGACAAAGAGCTTCTACGTAGCATGATGTTGGGCATGAAGAAAAAGCATTCTAAGAGGAATACTTTTACATCAGTAAGGAAGGTCAATGGATGAAGCTAAGTTTTACCTTCCATCACTCCTGCATTACTATCTTTTTCAAGGCCACGTGTGCATGACAGCCTTATCTGTTACATCATCTATGAAATTCATTGCACAAAACTCAGTGCACTTGCTTTGACCTCCAAAGATTTCTTTCCTATGACATCAATTGCATATACTCCTATGCAGTATAAAAGAAGCAAGGTAAGTTCAGTACTCCACCCTGGTCTTAGAACCTCTTGCAAAATGGTCATTGAAGCAGCAAGACTGCACGAGCTAAATAAAATGCCAGGCTTCACCATGAGGACTTTGGTCAGCTTGGACAAATCCCACTATCTGGAAGCATGCAAATGGAAACTTCCTTATAAAAGGAAGTTACTAAGAGTAACAGGGTGAAACTTCCAAAGTCCTCCTGGATAACATCTATTACTGGTTTATTGGTGAGAAGCATCCTCACTGAAAGGTACACACTACATCCTCTTTCTCCCCTTTGCAACTACTCTCCTCTAACAGATGGTCAGTTTACATATGATAATGATCCACTGTAATTAAAAACTCCATTCTCATTAGCCATCCTCCAAGAACACGACAGCTCTGGCTCACTTTTTCTGGTGGGTATGTGCTTCGTTTAATGATAAACAGCAGCCAGGAAAATAAAAAATGCAGTAAACTTCTATACTGGGGTTGAGTGGAGGGGTTGGATTGGAGATTCCCAAGGAAACAGTCAGACAAACCCTTCACCAAGGTTGAAAACCCCAAGTTTGGGGGTCAAGACATGGAGGATCAAGATATGAAGTTTCTCTGTCTTCTGTAAGGATTCACTGTGATTCATATTCCCTTCACCTTTGAAGTACTTTTCTCATTGAGCTCTCAACATATTTACAATCAACTGCTCTACAATAATTATGGAACACAACAATTGCAAACTAGAGAGACATTAACAGGACTCTGCCTTTTATAAAGGCACAGATTTACTGCTTCCCCCTTCCTGCAATTCCTCTCCTCCTCTCCAGTTGGAAAAGCCAGAGGGCCAACACAGACGTATATTTTTCAAGAGTCATTACCTTCCCACCAACTCTACAGACCATTTTGGATGCAGTGTCACTGCAGAATGGAGACATTGTGGACTATTGAAAGTGTCTGTAGAATCACTGACTCAAAAAATCTCTAACACCTGAGAAAGACCATCATCATCTAGAGGCCCTAAGGGGAGGAAGAACAGTATTGTGAACAAGGCCTTTAATCAAACCTCTGGAGACACAGGTTCAATTTTCAGTTCTTTCATAAATCACTCTCTAATGCTCACCATCTGTAAATATATATATATGGAGAAGCATTTCCCACTTCAGATCACAAATACTCAGCTGCTCGAAGCACCTTTTACTGTCTTTTAATTCAGAATCTCATCAAATAGAACTTCAGTTGCTGAGTGGTGTCCTGAGATGGTACCTCTGCATACAGCAACATGGGCAGAGCCCCACTGTGCTGCACTCAAATTTACCTGCAAGGGTACCAAGAGGAGTAGTAGAGTCACATAGACAGACAGAATAATACAAGTCAAAGCATCCTCCTGGGACAAATTTCTTGGCTGCAGGTAAATACTACGTACCAGGGTTTAAGTTAGTTTTGGGGTTTTTTTCAGTCTTTGCAGTTCCTCTATCAATTTTTCACTTACTTCAACCTTCCCATGAGTCTAGAAAAAACCTGACTGCAAGACAGTAAAAAACAGATTTTCTAGCACCAGGTCTGACTCCTAGATAGAAAATTATAATTATCAAGGCAAAATTATTTTATGTGGCAGTGATGACACACAATCCCTCTTACAGGGAGCTGTATTTTCCATTTCAAGCAAATAGATTTTCTGTCCTGAGCATCAAAAATTTAAACCACTCATATTCCCTAGAGTTTTGCATTGAGCATGGCTCACTTCCAAAAGTCAATGTCAAAACGCAGTAGGGAGGTCCAGTGTTACATTACTTCTCAATTTTTTCTGCATCAGTCGTGTTTGGTTTGCAGTTATCAAATACAGTTTTATGTGTTGTTTTTTTCTGCTGATTCTGAATCCTGAAGTATCAGCCCTGGGTTTTAGAAACAAACTGAGCTATTTTCTTCTGTCACTCTTTCACTCATAGCAGTACTTTCACAGGCAAATTCCGTTCTGCTGTTGACTTAACAAACCCACTATTCCTGTGGAACATACAGATCTGTTTCTGGGCTGGAGAAGCACTAAAAGGACAAGAAGTTAAAAGTTCTCCAAGTTACCTTAGTTGACAAAATCAATAGATGTGACTACATGCATCACTGGTGGCCAATTTACAGCATTTGAGCCATGGGCTTGAATGCTTGGAGTGCAGGTAACACCCACGGGTCAGCCCTATCTGACTACATACCCAGGCTGGCCTCAGGCAGCAACTAAGCAAAGGGACCTGTAAGAAGCTGTTGTCACCTCACTCTCCTGAATTACTCAGAGAAACCCCCTTCCCCAGAGCTCTCCTAAATATGAGGTATGTACCCTGTGGCAGTACACTGCTGAGAAGTTTAATTCACATCTTAAAGGGTGGGAAGAGCTGGACACCTGTAAGATACAAATGGCTGCATTACGTCTTACTTTTATACAGCTCTTGGAACAGAGTCCCCACTCAAAGAAAAAATTGCCACTCCTCTCAAGATTACTCCTCCAGGCTGAGCAAAAGAGATTTACCCACAGTCGTCAGTACAGGTGAGTAACATCAATCTCTTCTTAATAATTGAATTTGCTAGCTTTAATATAATTGCTTCAATATTGCTTAAAAAATAGTGCATTAGTTATAGCTACTTGTACTGTGTAGTAAATAATTCTGATTAAGATCTTTCAGTCTAATCATTATAATTATAATAATAAATTTAAATAAATAATTTATTTTACATATATTTATATATATATATATTTGGACTGCCATCCTTAATCCTGCAGGACAAAGTTCTATAAAGGTTCAATTGTACCTATATAATCCTTTCGACATAAACCACTGGCAAAATCTGAGGCCAAGACTGGATCCAGCTGCACCTACACACCCCTCTGAGAAGAACTTTAGAAAGCAAGAGGGTCCTTTGTGTACCTCGTGACTGAATGGGAGGGCTTCTTTAATAAACTTTGAAGTCCCACAACACTCGTGAGTCTTGACTTTATTTATTTGAGTTATGCTCAAGAAAAGTAACAGTAAAAAGCTAATTGCACATAGTCACAAAGCAAACACGGTATCTGCCAGGTCCTTGGGCTCTTCTCACTTTTGACCCCCAGTTTTTTCTGAGGAAATTAAAAGACTATAAGGTCTTTCATCTACAGCAGAGATAAGGCGTTTTCATGCTTTTCTGCTCTGCCAATGTATGCCAAACCTATTTGGAAGGCATCATCACCAGGCATTTTTTGTGAGCAAATCTATTAAAGGAAAGCTCTGTAAAGAAATTGCCTCAAGGCTCCAGTTCAGTGGTAGCTATGGCAGTGTTCCTGTGCTGTTGGCTTGCAGTCACTGTGGAAAGTCCCCGTGAAGTCATGAATAAACAGAGCTCTTTATGCTTTTGCCATGGGATCACATGGGCATATCAGTCCAAAATGAGCAGGAATCTCTTTTACAAAACCACACTATTTTGAAGGTAGAAGAATGGATTCATTTAAGCAGGTCTTCCCAATTCAGTACCTTTGAATGAGACATGTTAAATAAAGGCTCATGTCATTTGTCAGCTGAAATGTATTTTCTATCTCCATTGCTATATTTGAATGACTAGACTTGGAAAACAACTTTTAAAAGTCTCTTCCTAATTAATACCTTAAACAGCGATAACTTGGAGTCATGTGATTTAAGAGTAACTAAATCAAGGTAGGAGTTCTTGCTTTAGGACATTTTAATGCCAAGGACATTTTAAATTAAGTCTCCCACTGCATGACAGACAACTCTTTTGACAGAAAGAAAAAAACAAATAAACCAAAGCAGTAAAAACTGCTAAAACAAGCCAATGTGCCCCAGGAGTCTGCAAATGGAAACATCATCGTTTTTACTCAGGCACAACAATGCTAAACTGAATATTCAAGCTAAGCTCCATCTCACTTTGCTTTAGCCATCTACAAAGTAACACTGTAGAAGCTTTTGTAATCATGTTTACCTGTCGGATCTTCAGCATCTACCTCAGAACAAGTTTAACCATAGCCTCTCTGTCACCTGTGAAGGGAGCTTTTGGGGAATCTCTGAGGTACAGCATCCATAGCAGACATATCAGCATAGACAGATAATTATGCAGGATGACTCCTGTCCATGGAGCTGGAAAGACAATGGAGTTTTAATGACACAAAGAACTCTGTCACAAGCTGTTGAAAGCAAGCTTAACAAATCCTCAGGCACTAGCATCTGGCTAGTGACTGAATAGAGTACCAGGCATTTGGGAGCTTGAAAAGTGGCCATCAATGCATTCTGCTCTCAGAGAGCTGACTCCAGCAGCAGCAAAGCCTAGTCAGTGATGAAAGCTTTCAAAAATCCTACTTTTGATTATGAATGTTTGAGTTCAGGACTTCACTGCAAGTTATTGGTTTAGTGGGTTTTTTGGTTGCTTATTTTGTTGGGGTTTTTTGCAACTGATGGCTCAGCTATAATTCTGTAAAAATGGATTTCAGATAGGACTACAGAACAAGGTTTGATTTTCCAAGAGCTTGCAGGAGTGTAACAAAATAAAAACTTAACTGAAAACAATAGTCTATTAAAAAAGGCATTTTTAATGGGCTTGACTATTTTCAAGAACTCAAAACCAATTCAAGGTAGGCATTTCATGACCAAGAGTACTCAGTCTTTCTCCAATGCCCACTGTTTCACCCTGGAGAACCAAAAGTATTTGCAACCTCTTCTTCCTCCTTCCTGGAGTGCCGGGCAAAAGGCTGCCTCTGCTCAGTCTCAAGGAGCTGAGCTGTGACTTATCATCAGAACAATCTCAAACTTAATCATATGTCATGCTATCACTGTTTCTTAACCTTTCTTAAATTAAAATAATGGGACACCTGCATTAAGCAGAACGGCCACTATAAATACTACCTAAACCTTCAGAAAAACAAAAAACTAGTGTCCATCCAGCACAGTGATGACACTGTCATGTCTCTGTGACAAATTCTGTGCTCCCAAGGTTTTTCCTTTCAAGCATACATTCCTGAATCTTTACACTGGCTTTTGTTTCAGCACTGCCATGCTCATTTCAGCCCTAAGACAGATCTTAAATCTATATAGTCTATATAATCATAGGCAGACACAATTCAACAAGCCTGTTTTTTCTCTTCATGCTATTGGGTTTGAACATTTTCTTTGCTAAATCTGCCCACAGCATGTCCTATAACACAGAAAACCTTGAGCTGACTACCCATAAAATACATCGCATCAATGACCAGACATAAATCTGCGCAGATACTGCAGCAAAAAGAGCCACTGCTGAAATGAGTGTCACATCAGGTTGTGGTCTCGGAACAACAGACAGAAGCAGGAGAACAGGGCAGAAACAGTGAAGGAAGAAGCCTCCCTCTCTCCCCCAAGCTGCAATGAAGCAAAAAATTAGGCCAGAGACTGTCATTAAAGCAGTATTGTAATTAAAGCTTCCAGAACCTTTTGCAAGTAAGTCGAGGACAGAAAGAAGGTTCTTCAGAAGGGGTTGAGCTTCTTTCAGCAGAAAACAGAAAAACATCTCTCAATTATTCACTCAAAAATCTGAAGTCATGTCGGAGAACTGTGTGCATGCAGGCACAGTGCTATTGGAATTATAAAAGCGGTGCCTCACACGAGTGCAAATGAACCCTCCCAGCTTTCTCTGATGGAGGCTGGGAAAGAAAGCAAGTAAGCCAGCAGCTGTTATTCCTCAGAAACCTGATCATAACCTCATCAGGATCTTTGCTTCCCCTCATTCAGTTACTCAAATTTTGAATCACAAAAGAGCAGGTATGGCATTTGTACCAGCAAGGCTGGGCATGCAGAACAGATCAGTTGGTGGACAGCTAAACTTTGGGCAGAAACAGATGGTGTGCTGTGGATTCTGGCAAAAGAAAGAAAGGAGGAAAGGGGCAGGGGGATAGAGTGGAGGAAATTAAGGGTGCTTTTATCCTCCCATTTTCCCTCATATTTCTTTATGAAGCACACAGTAAAAATTTAAAAGACAAAAATACTTCTATGTTCCCACAAGCAAATAGAATTACAATAGTGCTGTTTTTCTCCATTAATTTTATGCACACCTTCCTTCAATATGCTTGTTGGAGAATTTTGTGTAGATCCAGAGGCAGGATCTCATAATTGCAGTAGTAAGAGTTCTTGAATAATAAGGAAACAGAAACCATCCAGACACAAACAAAAAATTCTTCCTTCTTTCCACTGCTCTGGCTCCACTCCCCTGTCCTCCTGCAGTGCTGTAATGCCATTTGTTCCTTCTTGCCCCTGAGAGTCTCCCACGATGCAGGAACTGGGAAAGCCAAGACCTATGAAGAGTTACACACAAAATCATAGAACAAGGTGGGAAACCACCAAAAAGTACCACCATCAAGGATGCAGGAGATAAGGACAGTGTCGAGGAACAACTAATTCTTTTCCTACTTTTTGCACGTCAACTTTTGGGATAAAAAATACAGAATGCTGCAAAGAAAAAACAGATTCATGAGAAATACATTTCATGGTGAGAAGTAGAGAGAAAAAAAAAAAATCAGTGGTTAAAAACCAGATAAATTAGAAGGAAGTAACAATTTAAATATCAGTGACATTTCTGACAACGTGTCTGATGGTATGGCAGGGAAGGAAATTAATCCATAACTTTCTAATCTGGATTTATGGGAGAAGTATATAATTCAGTGGATCTTCAGCATGTAAGTATTTCAGATTTCCAAAAGCATGCACTGCTTCAACCAGCATATGCCATTTGGAATAGGTTGGGGAGTACTCATTAAATCACTTGTTTATTATTCACACTACAGGAATGTGAGTTCTATTGGTAAAATGAATCAATCAGAGAGCAAAGAGCTATTCTCTGGAGTCTACATTAATCAGCCAGACAAGCTGTCACTAAGGATTGGGTCAGGCTCGTAACATAGCATCCAACCAGCCGGGAAAAAAAATCCCTGAGACTGCTGAAACAGGGTACAGTTCACCCATTTAAAGCTGTCCCCAGAGGCTTGTGTCAACCATTTATTACTGCTCACACACAGCTGCAGAAGCTTTTAAGTGAGAAACCTGCACTCTTGGACATTCCAGAACTGTGTGTGTTGTGGAAACATGCTTGATCCCAGCTAGTTCAGTGAGGACAAGCAAGATGAAGTGTCCTGAAAGAAATACTGTTGGGCTTTAATATAGTCTTCTGAAGAAAACACATTCATGAACTTAGAAAAGGTCTAAAACTAGGACACATGTCAGAACAGATACACTGTTGGGAAACACTCAGAGTTGTCATGCAGTCTGCACTTCAATAAAACATTTTATAAAAAAACCACTGTTTCTACAGACTACGTTTCCTACAGACAAATTGTTTTCAAGGTTTAGCTGTTTCCCAGCCTCCTCAGTGGAAGTCTAAAACATAAAGTATCATTTAAAATAATGTCACACATAAGAATGCAGGCATACACAAAAAAATTTGCTTTTTCTTTGTAAAAAAAACTCCCAGCCTAAACAAAACCCCACAACCATTAACCTGCCCTGCTCCCAGCCCTGCTGGTAAAAAACATGAACTACTAAAATCTCATTATTCTGAGATACACACTCTGTTAATAAGTATTACAGAGAAAACAAGCACTGGGTGGACTTCAGGAGCCCTAATCAGACCTGAAATGTGGAACAAAAGAAAACAGTCAGCAGTTCCAACAAAACTGTGAAGCCATGTAACACATACAGCAATGCATAAAAATCAATATACCGTACCAGAAAACACAATCATACGCTGTGACCACTTGGATGGGGGAGTGATAAGATCAATGTTTCTGTTCTTGTCAGCACTTGCGCTGGACAGAGTTTAGAACTGAGTATGACTAACAGTGACAGAGCTGCAGGATGGGCTACAAAACCTGCTGAATGGCTCAAACAAGCAGAAGTGGTTTAGCTGAAGTGTACTTCAGGGAAGGCTAGGAGGGAAGGCAGTCAGACCCACTCTTGGGAGGGAAAAACAATAAAAGGTTGAAAGTGTTTAGTTGCAGCAATGTAATATGAGTGTACATGCTCAGGAGTGAGGAAGAAAATATTTCTCTCCTCATAACAGAGCTTCTCCATCTCACTGAATGCTATTTGGAGTGCTGTGCATGCTGCTGCTCTAAACTTGATGTTAAAAGCTACACCACAGAACAACATAAATATTAGTGCAAACATTTAAATACAGCCTCAGGCAGCACCAGCAAGACTATATCCTGCAGGTCAGGAGATGTGATTATTCCACTCTACTCAGCACTTGTTAAACCATACTCTGACTACTTCATCCGTTTTGGTCGTCCCAGCTCAAGAAATTGAAGACCATCCTGCATAGTTTTACCAAACTGAACAATGATTTTTGGTGTGGCTATAAGGAAAACTGAGAACAAACTGAATGAATTGAAAACAATTAAACATTGGAATAGATTAGCGAGAGTAGAATCTCTCTTCCTATAAATACTCAGTGCTGAGCATGACAGAGCCTTGGGTAACACAGTCTAGGGATTTCCCTCCAACAGAAGGCTAGACCAGATGTTCTCTAGAGGTTCCTACCAACCTTGAGTTTTTCTATGATTCTGTGGTCTAAACATATGCTATGCTAAGCATTGCTAAATATTACTTTTTCAGTAAACATGTTTTAAATTAGAATTTCTCTGATTTTTCTTCCCATTCCAGGAATAAAATAAAAACCCCAAAAACAATAATGACAAGTCAAAAGGAGGAGGGTTCACTGTTTTTCAGAATAACTGTCAGCATCTATTCAAGAAGGCTTGGAAGGAAAGTGCCCTTTCACAGAATACTTAATTCTGTTTCACAGAAACAAGTGAACTTACTGCCAGAGAATTTTGGAAAAATGATCAAAAGGAGCTCCACAAATTTGTTCAATTCCTTTAGTGTCTATTAAGCATTCTTTACCATCTACTTTGAAAGACAGGGTATACAAACTTTTGGTCTGATCCAGTATATCCAGTTTTGCATTTGAGTCTCATGAATGAGATATAAATCAAAATACTGAACGTCAAGCACAGTGGTATTAACTTGTAACCCCACTACAGTTTATTGGGATCATGATTTTGAATATTCAAAACAAAACGATAGAAACCTTACCACTAGTAAGGTAAACCTTATCACTAACATCTAGTAAATCATAAAGCACAACAATTATTTATTTCAATTATAAATGGAAGTCATAAATGGAAGAACAGGCTAAGAAACAAAAGAAGAAGAAAATCCAGCAACAGTGTCAGCTTCCACTTCTATCTAATGGCAGAAACATAGACTTAAATTTCCAAAGAAAATGGGATTCCAACCTGCCAAAGTAATAGATAACTATCACACTAAAGTCATCATACATCATAGCCACCTCCACGGGCCACCTCTCTGAATAGACTAGATGACATGGAAAAAAGAGCCTAAACAAACACAAAATAACAAAACGGGAGCAAATGTAACTCCATCTATCCACATTGTAAACTACATCCCATAAGACACAAAACCAGTGTTACACTGAAAGACATCCCAACATCCTCCCAGATGCTGAGAGTGGGAAAAAAAGATCCCACCTGAGAGTTCCTTTTAAATTTCACATGCTGAAAAAGCTGTTAGTGAAAACATCACTCAGACAGTAAAAGACAAACATATGGCTTTAGAGGCTATGGAAAGTAGGAAGAATTGTTACTGCCAGCTACACAACAGGTAACTTTTTTGTCTTTTTATTACTTTCTGTAACTGTTAAATACCATGTTGGTTTATTTGTTTATTAATTATGGAATATACTTTATTTGCTGGTTTGGAGTCATAAAAAAATATTACAACACGGACCATAAAGAGAGATATCCCACAGCCAGCCTTGACTGTCATCTGCTGCACGACAATCTCAAGAAGAGAACTTCAGTTTACTTAGTGACACTTTGTAGCTTGTGGAGAAGCTTAGGATTTGTGTTGTCTTGTGAGAAAACTTCCACTCTTCTAGGTATTTCTGGATGCCAGTGATACAATGCTAGACCCCTGGAGTACACAGCCAAATAAAAGGATGCTAAGTCCTAAATCTGATAGGAGTTTTGTGCCTGTGGACAACGCTGCACAAGTATGTAATTGCCTCTGAAGTCTCTCACAAGGCATGAAGCATAACAGATGGTCTGCTGCTTAAGACACTTACCAGGGACTTCGGAGATCCAGATTCAATTTCAGTTTAACTTTGTACAAGTCTCTTAATAGGGCACATCTACACCATGGATATAGACAGATTTAAGCTGTCTCTGCCCAAGCTAATCTGGAAATGAAAGTGCAGGGAAGACTGCTGCAAAGACACCCGAGCTCAAGATCAGCAGGATTTCTGAGCTCATGGACACTGCCATAGAGAACTCAATGCAAGCCTCTCCATGCTGAAGTCTGCTGCATGTGGACTTTTGTCCTGGTTTTGGCTGGGATAGAGTTAATTTTCTTCCTAGTAGCTGGTATGGTGCTGTGTTTTGGATTTAGTGTGAAAATAATGTTGATAATGCAGAACACAAATGGCTTGGGTTGGAAGGGACCTGAAAGATAACTTAGTTCCAACCACCCTACCATGGGCAGGAAACATTCCACTAGACCAGGCTGCTCAAAACCCCACCAACCCCATCCAGGCTTTGAACACCTCCAGGGATGGGGAGCCCACAACTTCTCTGAGCAACCTGTTCCATGCCTCACCTGTTGTTGAGGACTCTTCAGTGTCTCATGCTCTGCCAGCAAGGAGGTGCAGAAGAAGATGGGAGGGACCATGGCCAGGATAGCTGACCCAAACCAGCCAAAGGGATATTCCACATCACTGAATATCATTCTCAGTATATAAACTGTGGGGATTCAGCCAGGAGCTGTTGATCACTGCTCAGGGATGGGATGGGCATTGGTCAGTGGGTGGTGAGCATTTGTACTCTGCATCACTTCGGAGTTTTGGGTTTTATTTATCTCTCTTTGTTGTCTCAGTTTGCATTACAATTATCATTATGTTGTTAATGTTATCATTATATTTTATTTCTATTATTAAACTGCTTTTATCTCAACCCACTTACCTTTTTCTTGATTCTTCTTCCCATCCCACTGGGGTGGCGGGAATGAGGAAATGAGCAAATGGCTGTGTGGTACTTAGTTGCTGGCTGGGGTTAAACTATGAAAACTTGCTAGTTCTGGTCTCTAATAGAGAGGGCTCACATCCTCCAAAGTAGACATTCTCTTTGTTTTGGTGTCTCAGCCTTCCATCTGCATCATGAGGATAAAAGCACTGCCTATACTTACAGGGTGTCAAGAGGATAAATTCATTAAGTGGTCCTAAGGTACTCCAGGATTATGGCAACAGATGTAATATCAATTCCTTAAAGCAGTGAAAATAGAGAAGACAGGACAATCAAAACTCTAAGGAAAGAGTAACTGAGAACATGAAGTCTATTTTTTCTAATTTAACTGTGTCTCTGCATCCAGAGGACACTGCAGAAGAAAAGGCAAACTTTGGAACACAGCAATAGCTAGATGAAGTGGAAAATGTGGGGAATGGGCACAGAAGTAAAGGACAATAAGATTCTTAACCACCAATTGAGTTTAAAACTATTACGAAATGGGACAAAATGAGATATTTACATTTCTGAATTACAATCCATGGAAAGACATCTCTCTCACCTGCTTAAGACTATAACTAGTTGGAAACTCTCCAAGACAACACAGAGGAAGAAAGGAGACTTGTGAAGAATCCATGCTACTCAGCAGTGACACAGCTAACCGACAAAATGTAAGTATTCAGCAGCACCATTTAAACCCAAGTGTGCTTAATACATCAATTAAAAAACCTAAAAGAACAAACCTCTGACTCAGAAGTAGCCCTTCTGCTTCCACTGTTAACCATTATATACATTATTTGCAGAGTAAATTGTGTGGTATAAGTTAACATGCTTTGCATCACATTTGCAATGTGGTAGAAACATGCACACAAGCAACTAATGCATCTCTGCTAATGACTAGTAATACATTAAGCTGATGAACCCCTACAGCTTATAGTCATCTGTTCATAATCTTATCTTCATCCATAGCCCATTATTGTCTTATTTCAGTCTTCTTCACCATTAAAAAAATTAAAAAACATTAAAGGCCACTTATTCTAGTAAAAAAAATAAATACATATCAGTCACAACACAACAGAGTGTTAGAAATTAATAATTCTATAACAAATGATTAGCATACCAGTTTCTGCTGGTTTCAGTTCCTTGCAGCAACACTCAATATGTGTCATACACTTTTAAGAATCAACAGCAATGCGATCATTTCCTACTGCAGACCTGTAACTTATACCTACAGCAGTAGAAATTGTACCAGAATGCACATAAAATAGAAGTATGGGGAAATCCACAAGACAAATTAAAAAGATCCAAATTCAATCTCTGATGCTTCATGACTTGCCAGTATTATAAGAGAAGAAAGACAGAAAGACATTAGGTTAAGTTATTTTCAAAATTACATATCCCTGGTGCATTGATTAGAAACAGGACAAGGGATTTTCATTCAGGAGAGTCAGAAGACAGGAGTACCAAGGGCTGCTCGCAATCAGAACTGAGTAGATTCAGGAGTTCATAAGGACAGAATTCCTTCCCCACTAAAACAGAAGCAGTATTTTAAAACAGTATTAATTCTTTCAATTCTGAAAAGTTAATTCTCATTTCCTGCGTTTAACAAAAAAAAAAACAAAAAAAAAACAAAAACAAACAAAAAAAAACAACAAAACAAAACAAAAAAAACCCCAACCAAACAAACAAAAAACCCAAAAACAAACACAGCAAACATAAGAAAGCAAAGAAAGAATTAAAAGAAATGCCAAACTAGTCTTCCTGTGCCTCAGCTTCCATCCTTTTCCAAGGGATGCATTGCTTTCCAAGGGGTAACCATCAGCTCTGTTACCAGATAGCACAGAGGGTCTGGGTAAGAGATGAGAACCAACATGTTAACTGCAAAACTAAACACCTAAAGACGGCTTGGATTGGTTACTAAGTTTGCAGAAACTTGCTATAACTTGATGAAGGACAACAAAAGAACACTGACTGGATATTTTGTAACCCTGTGGAAAACCTAGCACTACCTACATTACCTGAGCAGTGAAAAAGTTACTGGCCGTGGTGCCAAGTTTTGAGAGACAATTATTGAAGATGAGCTGTACATGACTTCTAAAATTCAAACTTGCAGTAGGTCCCAAGAATATTCACAATCCTTGCTACACTGGATGCAGTAGTTAAATGAAAAAGGTTTGGATAGCCATGTGAACTTCAGCCCAGCTCAATAAAAGCAGCAGGAAAGAACAATCATTCCAGTCAAATTTCCAAACAACTGGAAGTTCAATTATCTCTGCTGAATAAATTCAGCAATTTAAGTTGCTCCTAAGCAGCAAGGGACTAAGCTGACTGGAGATCTAAGTTGATTTAAAGCTAATTTGTTTCAGAAAGTTCTGAAATTGCATTCCGTTCAGTGTCTGCAGTAATTTCTATAAAGTGGTATTAAAATGATAAAGTTTTGTGTGACAGGTTTCCAACAAGTTCAGCAAACATTCACTGTCTAATAACACACCTTTAGCCATATTGGGTTCCTTCACTTTGTTTGGAAAGTGTGGTTTATTTATTTCTGCAAGATATTTAAAGCAAAGCCCAAGATATCCAGCAGAATTCTTCCTTTTATTCACAGTTTTAGTAAGCTGCTGAAAGGTTGGTAATTTCACAAATTATAAACACAGAAGAGCTATAGTATACCATAGTATCTGTAGTGACTTGGCTGCCCATCAGGAACATCCTAACTTCGTGTACAGAAAAACCCCAATAAACCATACTTTACTTTCCACAAATTGGAATGCATCCTACTATCTTTTCTACCCAGGTCTCATTCTGTGTCAGCAGCGTTTAAATAAACAAATTAGATGCCTCCTTGGACAGCCAGATAATGGAGTTACAAGCTCATCCTCTACTCTCATGAGAAAGATTATACCTCCTTGGATCGGCCTCTTGAAGTCCTACTTCCCTCATGGTTAGCAGGAACAGGTAAAAAAGGGAACATGCTAACCAAGGGCCAACCAAGCAGTAAGTAGGAAATCCACAAGTAAGTAGGAAATATTACAGTTATTGGGCTTATTCAAAGTTAACAATAATTGTATACCATGATTATAACCATTGCTTTATAAAAGTTGATATATCATTGGTTTTAAAGTTAGGGGAGTTGAGACACAGAAGGCTGAAGAAATTTGCTTAAGGTCATGCAGATAAAGGATATGAGGAACAGAACCTCAGCCATACACTTAAAGGAAGATTTAACTCTGGGATTACAGGGGAGGCAGGGAGGACTGGAGGGGGGTACTTTGTAATTTGTTTTCCGATTTGAAATTCTTACTCTACTTCTCACTTTCAATGACCATAAACCTCCTCTTGTACAAATGAACAAACTGTCCAGCAAGCTACATTATAACAGTTTTATACAACAAATCTAGGTGAGTGACGAATCAACTCATCGTTTATGCAAAATAACAGACACAAATGGCCCTCACAAGTACCTACAGCTAGAGTAAAAACACTTCCACGCTGAAAGACAACAAAGAAGAATTTAAAAAACTCCATACACCTAAAAACAACCTGAGTAAAATATGGTGCTAGCAAAGAGTAGTTAGTAGAGGACCACTGCAAAAAATGCCATTTCTCATGTCTTCCCTATCAAGTTGAAATAGCTTAGACCCTAAAACCAGTTATGGGGCCCTCTCCACCTGGATTAACCAGTCTTACTCAGCTCTCAAGCAAACCTCACTATTTTAAATTAAATCTTAGTCTCAGGTCTCCACTAATGTTTGAATATTATTCTGTAATGTCATCATGCAGGTTACAAATGGATTTCATTTACCTCATATTCATTAGGACACCACACTGTTTGAACTCAATATTACCTTTCCTTTTCCTCTCAGACAAAATACTGTCATGCTAAAACGTTTATCTAACAGTTCTCCCCCACTGAGGTGCATGTTTCCATAGGGACCCCAACAGTGCTATACCATTTGCAGGGGAAGCTAAAACTAATAGCTGGGATCTTTTCACAGTTTCTCAAGCCTCTACCAAAAAAAAAAAGTATTCTCCTGATAATGTCACTGAAAACATAGTTTTTCCAGAATTTACTGTCTTGCTGGTTTCTTTTGGATTTTTTGTTCATTTGGTTTGGTTTGGTTTTTCTTTGGGGGGGGGGTTGAGGTTGGGGTGGAAGGGGTTATTTGTTTGGGATTTTTTATTTGGTTTTGATTTGTTGGTTGTTTTTGAATAGCCTTACTTTCATAGGATTGTACAGCAACTGTCACCTCACTTATGTCATTAGAGTCAAAATACGACAGAAGTAAATATCGCTATTATGTCAAGAGACAAGCATCCCAGGGCCACCTACTGTCTCCCCTTGTCATTATCCCCTGTGTCAGAAAATGGAGAATATCAGATAATGCACCCAGTGGGAGGACAACAAAAGAGAAAAAAATTTAATGTGTTTCCTTTTCTTAGCTGTCTGTAGTTAGCAATTTTGTTCCCATTTAAGGGACAAACTGTCCACCCCTTTTAAACCTCAGAGATTAATTTTCAGTTATGTGTAGGGACTAACTCTGTTCAAATGATTTAACTGTCTGTCCAACAGGTTCAATTAGGCATTAAAGCTTTGTAGTCCAAACTAAACAGTGCACTATAGTATTTATTCCAGTTTGGCATAAATAAGTATGGATTATTTTCTGCAAACCATTCTAAAATTGTTAGCTGTTTTACAGTACCAATAGCTTTGATAGCAGCCAGACCCAGAGAATGGATATGCTCCCTCTCTTTTAGTCTGATCTGAGACTTTAGTAGACTGTCCTTACGCTCATTGAAAAAACACAAAAAATTTTTACTCTACAGAAAATATATTAATTACTCCTACCATAAGATTAAATTAGACAAACAATTAATGCAGCAAAATATTCTTCTGGAGCAATAGTATCTGTTATTGTAACAACAGAGTATCAGCGAAAAATTTGCTGTATTTGACTTTTTGCTGCTGCTGCTGGACCATCAAGTTTCCAGCCCAACTTTTTCTCTTGATGCCTAAGGATTTTTAGGCATCACTCTTCCAGGTTTATGTTTCAGTGAAAGGAAAATGCTCCAAACCAGTAACAAGATTTACTTTGAAACTAAATATTAAATTATTGAATTTGTAAATTTGACTCCATTTATCTTAGATAAATTATAACTTCTGCTTATAATTATAATATTAATACACAGGTATTATTCCTATCACAATTTTTTTTAGTAGTTTAAAAGTAAACACTTTAACAAATAAACCCCATTAAGGATTTTCTTGACTATGGTCAGCTTTTCCTTAGCTCTTCTTGAAACATGGAACATCAGAGATTCAATAATCTTGCCATATACTCCCCCTAATAAAATGCATTTTATATTAAAATGAAGCAATGGTAAAAACTAACAAGATGTGCATTATGAATGTTTTACTGTACGTGGACTCATTAACCTTAGTTAAATTAATAGAACAACCCAAAATGTAATCATGACCGCTGACTACTTGCAAAGTTCTCTAATGAATTTTTTATCTTATTGCAGTCACTTCAAAATTTCCCTTTTAAGAGCCTGTAAAATTCTCATTTCCTGAGCAAAATTTCTTTTAAAAATTCATGTTTTATAGAATTTCCATTTTATAACCAGTACGATTTTCTAATACATTTGGTGACAATAATTATTGTAATCCTTCTCTCTAATAACAGAGAAGTAAAATCTACCATAGAAAGACATATACCCTAATGTTTATATTTGGCAATAACCTTTCTTGACAATTTAGCTGCTATCTGTAGAAGCAAAAATCAATACTTTATTTCTTCTGCAGAGTGATACTGGCTACTTTGAAATCTCTGAATGTATTTGCACATAAATATCCTTGAAGGCAAACTAAATCATTTAACATTTGTAGTTGTCCAGTCTCTTTGCAAGACATATTATGCACTTAGGATGAATTCAGTGTAAATCATCATCCTAGCCACACAATTAAATACTATAAGCTTCCTTAACCCTCAGCTCAGACTCTCCTAATCTCTAAAAGAAAGCAATGCCAGATGGCCATGAACAACTGCTAAGAATCAGAGGGACACAGGGAAATACCTGAAGCTCTTGGTAATATGGTGGAGAAACACCTTCTGTTCCAACTTATTCCTAGGGCCCACTTAGACAAATTTGGTTTGCACAACTCACATGTGATCCTTCCAGCTAAATAATACACGGGCTACTAATTTTCAAAAGCTGTATTTTGTAGTTTATAGCTACAAACACTGAATTTTTGCTGGGCAAAAGCAATACAAGGCAACCCTTCGCTGTAGTTATCACAGTGACAGTATGTTGGCTTCAAAATGCAGAGAGAATCCACTAACCACTGCACTTCTCTATCATCTTAAAACATATAGATGTGTATACATATCTATTAATATATATTAAAATATGTTAAACATATTCTACATAAAAATACTGTGTGTAATATATAATATTAATACATAACTCATATATCTTCAAATAAATATGAGTTAGCTGCAAGGCTGAAAGAGTAGTACAGCTCACTGGCCCATGAGGGACAGATTAGGTCCCAGTCTCTTTCTCTGTGTCAAGAAGCAAATAATGGAAAAAGGTTCCTCTTTTCCTATAGAAGAACATACTCCTCTGAGCCAACACTAAGAATCATTCAAGACAAAAGTGCCCAGCGTTCTGAGATGCCAAAGGACACCTCCTGTTTTCATTTTCAGAGGAAGCATCTCACAACCATTTTACTATGGCAGAACAATGCTCCCTATGAGACAGGTTTTCTGTTTCTGCAGGCTCAGAACAATGCAGCTTTGTGGTAACCAAGCTGCTCTGCTGGACTGCCTATTGCAGCTGGACAGCTGCTGGATTGG
Source organism: Oxyruncus cristatus (assembly GCA_013399855.1). Classification (NCBI taxonomy): domain Eukaryota; kingdom Metazoa; phylum Chordata; class Aves; order Passeriformes; family Cotingidae; genus Oxyruncus; species Oxyruncus cristatus. The sequence goes on from VXAY01002913.1 coordinate 303,344, forward strand.
CACCTGTTCAAAGACTCCCTGAAACACAGTTTTCCCACCTCTGTTTCCAGTTGCCTAAACCAGTTCCTGCATTTAAAAAAACCCGAAACAAAATGCTTCTTGCCTTTATCAGAAGATAACAGTGTGGAAGTGGTCTCCTCACCTCTGAAGACCAGGAGTCTCATTCTGGTTTAAATTACAGTTCAGAAAACTTCATGTTTAAAATTGAGTCTTCTCTTTTTAAAAAGAAATCACCTTGCAGTACAAAAGATAGTCACTGCTCAAGAGCAGGCCACAACTTCATGTTTTTGGACTTGGGTTTCTTAACAGAAATTCGGAAGGAAGCAAAGAGAGTGGGCAAACCTGGGAATGGAAAAAACAGGTTAAGAAGACAGGACTGAAATAGCAGGGAGTGCTTCAGGATAGAGCAGGAGCAAAGGGCACTGGCACAGGTGTGTGGGGAGTCCAGAGCAGGACTAGCGGGAGAGTTCAGGGCAGGAGTGAGAGATGCTGCAGGTGCACAGTGTCAGCAAGGAGCACATGTAGAGCCAAACATTCAAAACCTGTCAGATAGGCATAATAGAACTAATGCAGACTCCAGGTATGAAGCCAGATGTGGCAAACTACAGAACACCTGCCTGTAGTATGTTTCGTTCTAGCTTGTGTTTCTATGTGTGAAAGAAGATGATAATATTATTAATTTGAATTTCTCAAAACAATAAAACAGCCCAGTTAAAAAGAAGTAAGAATATAGCAAGACTGGAAGGATGCATGGTAACATCATTCTGGCTTGCAAAATTGAGTATAAGCCAGCTATGCTAAAGAAAGGGGGACTTCTGAACAATTTAATCCAGAACCAGGATCAAATTTCTGTTGTAAACTACTTTGAAAAGTACCTGACATCTCACATTTAGCATTTTTTTATAATCTCTCAGATTTACCACGCCAGAGTATCATTTTCATTCTGCATAGCATGGTTCATACAAAAAAGCATTTTTAGAATATTGGTTGGAGATGTGGTGACAAAGTTCAATAACAGAAAGAAAAGTGATATAAGCCTCACAACAAAAGACATGGTGATGAGAGTGTGAAGGGGATTAAGAGGTAAGAGTAAGAACTGAAGAAGCACAGGACACTAAAGAACTGCTCCAGATGGTAGGCTAGTTTTAACCTACAAAGCAATGTGTTTGTATAAAAATCCAGTGAGAGCTGAGCAGACAGAGATGAGCACACAGTTCAAGTCTGAAATATTTTTACAAGTTCAAGGACTGGAAAAAATGGACTCTAAAGACCTGATGCGGAATCAAGAAAATTTCAGCTTGAGAGGAAGATAAAATCAAAAAAAGATGTTGCATCTAAGGTGGTGAGGGGCAAGAGACACCTAATGACTGATCACAGAGGACATGAGTAATGACAAGAAAAAAAGCTTTTCCAAAACTAGTCACCACATATAATTATGAAAAAAAAAAATACTTCCAAGATGTCAAAATAATGCAGCATCGGGTCAAATAGGCAGTGTGATATAAATCTGGTATGTTTAGAATTGTTTATTCCAAAAATAGTTCAGGCAACTTTCTAGTAGGGTTTGTGTATAGAAAAAGAAAAAAAAAAATTAAGAATCATAAGTGAACTTTGATCAGACGTTCTTCAGTGATCATTTCTATCCTTCTGTTTCAGTAAGATGCCCACAAGTTCAGTAGTTGTAGCATTCCAGTCTATTACTGACAAAAGCTCACTGTTGTGTGAGCGGTTCAACACTGTACCAAATCTCCCATTAACTCTTGCTCTTAAAGGTTATTTCAGTAAGTGGGTCAAGATAAACAGAGGACCTGCTAGTAAGATTCCTAATTTGAACAATGATATCTGTACAGCAGAGGTAGGTATCTGAATCAGACTGCTAATGCCCCTTTTTCCAAAATAAATTCAGGGACGATGTTTTCATTTATTTGTGAAGCTTACAGTATTTTGCTGGATCACAATCATGAATGATTTTGTTCACATGCCCAAGCTTTGTAACCATCAGGAAAGCAGTGACCTTTGCTTTCAAACTAAGCAAACCATTTCATACTGGGCTATATTCATGCATACTCGGTCTTTCAATTAGCCTATGATTTCCTTAAAAATACTGTACTGAAGGATGCCTAGATGCTAGATGATTTAACTTTTCCTCCCTCTCTAGTACATGACAATACTTTGCTCAAAGTAGCCATTAAGCTTTTAACTTGCTTGCTGAGGCATTCATTGTTACAACTCCTCATGACTCTTGGCTGATGGAGGAAAATCAATTTTGATCCCTGAGAAGCAAGTGCAGGTCTCCAACTTCACACACCAATGTGTACAACTGCAGCTGAAACTGAAACCAAATTATTTCACCATTCGAGGCATTTCACATTTATGCTGAGACCTTAAGAGGTTAGAACATACACAATTTACTGTTTTTAATTGGAGAAATGGAACACAACTTCCTTCAAATGAAAAAGAAGTTTGTCAAATGAAGTTTACAAAAAGCAAATGAGATTTATGGTGACAATGAAAATATACGTCAAAAAATAACCTGCAGCTTTTTGCAACACCAGGTATTACAACAGAATGCAAAAATCCAGCCACTGCAGGATTTTAATGCTACGATAATTCTGCTCTTCCTTAAAGGGCAACAATTTTGCCCTTTCTTAGATAACCCAGTTCAAAACACATTAGAACAGCAAGTCTAAGTGATTAAAAGTCAAACTACAGTAACCAGGTAGCAATAACGATATAGAAAGCATGTGCATTTTCCCAATAGACATAAGTTTAACACTGAAAATATTCCAAGCAGGTATGAGAGAGAGGGAGGGGAGGAGGGAACTTACTGTACTGCTTCAAAGATGCACCATACACATAATGCAGCAGTACAGGATACGCTAACAGATGAAGGCAACTGAAAAGGCAGTACTCACCCAAAATATTAAATTGAAAAGGAACATCATGTATTTCAAACAACACAGGCAGCCTCTTGCCATGTTGCACTTCTTAAATTCTAAAAGGAAAACAAAGGATAGATCCAGGTAAAAGACCACGTATTTGCTGCCTTTGGGTGCACTGTATTTGTCACTTTTTACGCCAGTTCCAGTCCCAATGCCGGTCCCGGTTCCGACCCCAGTGTGGCTCTGTGTGCGTGATCCAGTTGTACCATAGAAAGCTCCTGCAGTAAAACCTCGACCAAATTGCCTCCCTGAGGTAGAAGGTTTAGCAAAATCTGAGTCTTTGCTATCCAAAGATGGACTCCGGTGAATTGAAGAATCCTCACTACTTGACTTCTCCATGATCTCTCTTTTCACAGTTGTCAGATTTAATGTATAGCATCTCTCAACATTAAATGCAGTGCCTTGCAAATGCCACAGTGCGATAAGAGCTGTCTGTGTTTTGCTTCTCTTTCTCTTCGTACATAAATCAGATAATCACTGCAGAATTTATTCACTGCATTCTTGCTGGTTTTATTTTTTATAGCAACGTAGGCTGTGCTCTGTCTATCTGAAGCATGGATTTATACATTAATATCCCATGCAAGAGAAGACTCATGATTTATCTTGAATCAGTTATGCAGAACTTTGATTTTTATTCAAAAGAGCCATAGGCTCTTTCTCTGCACTCCTAGTCTACAGCCCTCTAATCTATAGGCAGCAGATGGTCCTTGCTTCCATTTCCAAAAAGCTTCTGCAGTACACCTGGGAGACTCTCCTCGAGCCGGAGCACTTTCCTTGCTCTCAGCTTCCTATCTGTGTCTCTCTGACTCTCTCTCACACGCTGTCTTTTTTCTTTCCACCCATTTGCAGTGTCTCATTCAGTAACCAGCTACCAGAGCGCGCTCTGATTTCACGGCAGCAGCAGTGAAACACATCGGCAACTGCAACCACTGGGCATTTCCCACAGAAATCCCTGACCTAACTATCGAGTAATAAATCCGCCCTCCTGCTCGCCCCTCCCCTCTGCTTTCCATCGGGCCAGTTAGCAGAAGCCTTCTCCTGCAGGGCACGCCTCCATGACATAATATCTTTAATAGGATTAGAATTACTCTTGACTATACAAGTGCACAACAGAAAATCTCTTTAAATGTCAAGTACTGTTTAGCTGTTTATGCGCTAGAACTGTCAGGCAGCGATATTTCTTCAATACAATATAATACAGGAAAAGTATGGATTAGATAGACAGGTGCTAACCTCTCCCTGCTCATTAAGTTAACAGTAACTTACTTTTTTTTTCTAGCTTAAACAAATGCCATGGGACAAGGAGCTGGAATAGGCTAGCGCTCAGCATACACTGAATAGGCACGTGTCTCAGTTATACATGCACGTAATCACACCTTCACATGTGATATAACTAACCATAACCAGAAAACCAGAGCTGCTGCCTTTTACAGGGTCATCAATTAATTCTTAAAACTCCTGAAATGTTAAGGTATCTGAAGCCGCAGCTATTTACACTCTATTTAACTAGTATATCAGAGACTATTCTTATGCACGGCAATAAGCCATCTTACATCACAAGTAGTCTGTGAACTAGAAACACTGACCCAAATACCACATTTCTTTTCCACATAGTAGCACAACATGCCTGCTAGGACTCTGAAACAGAGAGGACACATGTGTCTGTGCATATGCATGTAAGTGCCTGGAGGGGAGGAAGAGAAATACTTCAGGTCACGCGTGGTGCTTCCAAATTTGTCATTTTGTCATAAGCGTAAAAGCAGTGCACTGATGGTGCAAAGTGCTATAGCAGATTTAAAATGCAGGTTGTTCTTTTCTTTTTGTATTGAAAGAAACTGCATTAGGAGGCCACTATGAAAAAAATACAGCTACCAGGAAAAGCAAAATTCTGCACAATTTTCAACTGTCCCTTTCATATGCACATTAAAATGCACTGTTAATTATTGTATCAGGAATCTTTCAGAAAAGACAATATAATATTTATACATTCTTAGACATCTATACCCAAAGCCTCTTAAAATTCTGTGCTTTTTATGTAATAACAGCAGAATCAACACTCTACAGCACTGCTACACCCTTCCTGATAGGCTTTTTCTGTGAAAAGATCCCTCCACCATAAAGTACTTCATGCCATGAAATACCCAGCATTTGTATGTGTAATATTGTTCTCTCACCTCTTCTGCTATAGAATAACATTTTAACAACAGGCAGGCCCAAGCCTGTACCAACAGTGCTCATTACTTTGCTTTTCAAAAGTAATTTCAGAACTGCCTGCATCAAATGTGTTCATCAGAAAGACGACTGCAAGATGACTGCTCAGCACCATCTTTGATAGCAGAAATAGCTACACACAAAACATCCAGATTAAAAAAACCCAAAAATTAGCAGCAACCAAAGCAGAATGGGGTATTTCTATCCATGTGTGTGGTTCACATGAAAACTTCAATGTGAGCAACTGAAGAAGAATCAACTTTCCCAGAAAAAAAACATGGAAGTGATTTGTAGGTCATGGCCAGGTACCTGCCTCGGACACGGGAGCCTGGCACATAACTCACATGCAAACATAAGGCAAATGTCTGAGTATGGATTTAGAAGTCTGAAAAGACTCTTCTGTTTGAAATTCACTTATAAAGTGTAAAGTTGTGCCACTGCAAACCTATGCTGCACCAAATCATACTTTCAGTGGTTTTCACTTCCCACACAATATTGAGCTCTCAGCCAAAAAATTATGAGTGCACAGGTATTTTAAAGCATTTTTTCCTGTTGCACCCTTCAGTTTGCCATAAAATTTGTACTGACATAGACTAGTTATAGAAAAAAAACTTGCTGTGCACTTGTAAAAACTAATGCAATTCAAATATTTGCCTTCCCACTGAAGCTATATGACAATAATTAATCTGCCCTCCTCAAGGTTCAAAAATTAAAAGAATGTTTTGTAATATGTAAAAAATCTCCACAAAGCCAGTCCTAGTTCATAAATAGTGGAAACTTTCTAATGGTGGCTTAAAAAAAAAAAAAAAAAAGGCAAAACAACCATACCTCCAACCTTGTGTTTTTCAAGTTTTCATTATTAGACCTTACTGAAGTTTTCCAGTTTTCTATTTTTACCTTCAAATACTACAAAATACTAGTTTACTTCATCAATACCTGTAATGCATCTTCCATTAAGAGATCTCCACAACCGGTCTACAGCACGGTTTGTACTTCAGCACGAACAACCAAAGACACACGTAAAGTCAATAGCCAGCTTCAAAATGCAGGCCTGAGCAACAAGCACTAGGGAAAACACAGTTCCAGATCCGCCTCCCCTCCCGCTGCGTAGCAAGAAAACATATGACTCCCTTATGGTTATGCTGTTGCCACCAGGGACACTTTACAAGCTTCAGTAACTTTCCGCCACTTGAATTTGCAGCCACAGAGCAGCTTTACAGATAGACACCACTTCCTCCTGCTGGAGCTCTAACTCAGTGTTTAGGTAGCTCAGTTAATAAATCACACAGAACTGCTTATTTGCTGAAAAAATTACACGGAGAAAAAGCTGCAACCAGTCTGTCCAGCTGTGTTTTGACCAGCCACTGCACTTAACTCTAACTCTGATTGAGAATTCAGCGGCAGGTGTTGCCAAAGGCCACTCAATAGCACCTTAAAGTGGTCCCACTCGACAGTGTAACCTCAGCACGAGGACAAACACGTTTTGCATCACTACAGATCTTACCTCTGTTTAGTAATCAGGGCATGAAAAACATTCAAAAGCTCACTCTGTACATCATTAATGTTTGATTACTGAATCACAGAATTTTGTTGCTGAGTGATGCCTCCACATCAAGAAAATAATTTCAGTCCCACACATACATGCCCGGGACAAGGCAACAAACATCAGCCATCTAAATGGCTCTGTCAAGTATTAAGGGTAAAAATGTAGGTTATTTTCAGATAGCAGGTATAAAAGTGGATGTCACAATGGGTGTAGCCAAAAAATAGAAAGGAACAGTGTTAGTACTATGGCCAGAAAGGCACAGGCTGGTTCTCCTACTGAAGCTGATTTACTTGATTCCCTCCTGAGAAAAGTCTGCCATGGTCTTCAAAGTATATATTCCAACAACTTCACTTTTCAGTGGAAGTCACAAAATATTTAATCTTTTTTTCTCAGCCCTTAGTTTAATCTCACCAGAACTTGAGTATCAATTGCACCCAGCTAGAGTGCTCCTGAACCCTTCTGTTTGTTTCTGCCCTCTGTCAGCTCTTTTTGCTCAACTGGCTTCTGGAAACATGCTGCAAAAGAGAGCAAAAGCTGACCAAGTTTACACACGTATTTATAACCATGTATTTATAGCAACATAATAGAGATATAAAAAGTATGTCAGCAATATATAAAAATTACGCTTATTTTTCCCCTTTTAGAAGTTTCAAATCCATCTTACAAGACGTTCCCCTTAAATGATCTTGCTGACTCAGTGAGAGGGAGAGGAACTACAACAGGCAAGAACAGGAACAAATACTGAAGACTGAGCAAAAGTATCTTAAGCTTTTGTTATGTCTCCCATGATTCCTGAATATGAAATATGAAACTCCATGAGTTTTTGAGAAGGAAAAAAAAAACTCCAGTCACAAAGATACACGAGCCATTTTACAGCTTATTGCATATTTTACCTTGCAATTTCCATTAGGTAGGATAATGCTACTGTCACTGTTTAAATTATGGGGAACTCGAGGAACAAGACGCTTGCTGAGGATGAATAGGAAATAGGCTGGCAGAGAAGCAAACTGAATGTCTGCCTCACATGTTCTCAGCTAGTACACTAACCACTGCACCATTCCCAAATTAATTATTTTTAGAAATCATGAGATTTAGTAACCCTACCACATGACTTCAGAACAATACTGAGCCCTGCAGAGAGACATACAAATGCATATGCTACCAAGTGTTAGAGGGATATGGTTCTTAAATTCATTCTTTTCTTTTGAATTATATTGACCAAGAATTCAATTATACAAACCTTCCTCAGGGTACACTAGGTAGACAAAGAACCAAGATTGCTGAGTATAAACTCAGTGACTACAGCTTTCCAGTCACTACTACGAATCCTGGAAGGCCATGAAAAAGATACAGAACAAGAGTTGGAAAGAATAGCTTGTGGTTCTGGCATACAGTTGTATATAGCTGAAACTTCAGATTAAAAAAAAAAAAAAAACAACCACACACAACCCCTCTCCCCCACTGATTTTGAATTAGTTTAAAAGGAATAGAGTGTCCAAAAAATAGGACTGAAATTAGGATCACATGGGAGACAAAACCATGGGGTTGTCAGGACTTCCATGCTCCTGGTTCCACAACAAAGACCTTACAGACACTAGCGAGCCAAAATACCTGGGCTTCTCAGGTCTCCCAAGGCTACAGGATTTATAAGCAAATCATGGATGCTCTGAGGGTTGTAAAACACATCCTAGGACCTTCCAAGCTCACAGTTTGCATCCTGTAAATCCAAAGCATTCGGCCATCATGGGATTGGACAGAAAAAAGGTAGGTTTCAAGGACAACTTTGTATGGTAGACAAGTTTTTAAACCTGCCTGTGTTTTTCAGAGCCAAATATCCTGAGCCATCTTTAACCTTTGACGCGGTTTCATTTTCCAAGAAGAAAAGTATTCCATCAGAAACAGACGGAACTACTGTAACTTCAGTTATCTGTGACAGGTAAATGTGCATACAGCATAAATTGGAAAGAAAACACAGATGGGTTCTTAGAGGCTGGGCTCCATGTTCTGGGTCTCCACCTAGCACTGGTAGAGCTAAAGGAAAGGGAGGCCTGGCAGAGAGAGAAGGAGGAGTAAGACAGCCCTCCAGGACGCAGGAACCGTGTAAAGGAGCACACCTGAGGAGACACTGAGTTTGTGATCTATGGGGACTCAGTCTGTTCTTACAGACACAGGATTGAGTGTCTAGCCACCTCAGTTCAACACCCACCTTCATCAGTCCTGACCCAGAGAAATTATATTTCTTGAAATTGTTGCTAGAAAGGAAATGAATTAATCTGTTTCCTCTGACACGATGACACTTGCATAACAGATCATGGTTGCCTCTGATGAGTAATGTTCCTTGCCTCCCCAAGGAAAAGAGGTAAAAGAAGAGGGAAAATCTCTTTGAATGGACTAAATTAGTACTTACTAGTTTACACTAACATATACTTATAAAAAGAGTTCATCCTTCCTACATGGAGTCCTCACTGGATGGATGACCAAGAAAATAAGATCCTGTTTTAAGACTTCCTACTGTGCCAAATGTTCTGTGTCATTTGGTCCCTGGGATTTCCATTAAAAATCATCTACTGCCAACAATGCATATGTGGTTGAGACTTCTCATTTAGGATTTCACACCAGAGACAGAATAAGATCCTGTCTCAAAACTGTGCAAAGGAATTAGCTGTAAATCATGTCAGGAACCTTAACCCACTGTGATCAAATGCAGATGATGACTTGATATGCTAATGCACAGGAGATATGGGACATGAGGATTAAACTGCAATATGAGGTCTGAAAGCTAAGAAATTGTGATTATGTCACACCTTCACACCAGTTGTCCCTCAGGGGCCCTCAGACTGAGCAGAATGTTTGAGTTTCCAGAGCGACAGAAAAACAGAACAGAAAATAGAAATCCTGCTACCAACATTTAAGCTTTTAAATCAAAACATTTGCACTAATACAGGGATCTTTTCCCTTCACAAACACCATTGTGAAATATGCTAGATCTGAAAGAAGTACTCTGAATACTACGTTAGAATACAATTCATCATAGCCAGTTTCACCTTCAAGAACTGAAATCCAGAAAGTCTTTTTATGGTTTGTTTCTGAGAATTCCTGGAAATCAGTCTTCCTTGGGGCACTGTACATACGTAGAGCAAGTGAACCCACACAACAGACAGTACCGATATTAACAGCTGACTCTGGAAAAAAAAAAAAAGAAACAACTGTATTGGATTTTTTTTTTCTCTTAAGTCCCAAAACTACCTTACCAACTCTCCCACTAGTAGGTGAGAAAAAGCAAAAAATATGAGGGGCAAGAGAACAGCACGTGCCCAAGCAGATAGGCGTCTCCTGCCGGGCAGCAGAGAACACCAGATGCTTTGGAACAGTCTGTTTATGACCTTTAGCATAAGAATCTGTATCCTTTATAATTGTAGGGTGTTTACCTCTGCTATAACAATTAATACATTGTTTCATCTCCATCAACAGCTAATCCTTCTTAAATTCTGCTGAGAATTTAGCCTCAATAACTCAGGGCTGTGAGTTCCATAGGTGCGCATTACGTTAGAAAAACCAGCATCTTCCTGTTATTCACTATCATTATTAAGCCTTCCAGCTTTGTCCTCTATGCTGGTATTCATGCTCATCCCATAATTCATCATTCTGTAATCCTCTATTACATCTCATGTCATTTGTCCTTCATTAGACTAAGCACTCATCTTTTCACCATCTCCTGTTATTGAAAACTCTCCAATTCCCTAATAATTTCAATTAACCATCTTTGGGCTTCTTTCTGACTGAGCTATGTTTATACCATAATCTTTCCCAATCTGCTGATGAAAAGATCTTCTTTTCGAAGGACACAAGAGTTAATATTCAAATTCAAAATTAATTTAATCAATTCTGTATCTATCAACACCTTGTCTTTATAAAAATTAGGTTACTCAGATTCAACAGACCTTTTTACATCATCCCTAATCTGCTTTTCTATTTCAGATTTAAAATTTGGCTCTAAAATGTTCAACTTTTCAGAGCCTAACAAGAAAACCCTTGTAGTTTAAATTTGTATCTTACCAGTAGGAGGAAAGTGAGTTTTCTCACTACAACAGCATTAGTTTGACACCTATTTCTTGTAAAGTCATCAATAAGACCATCTTCAAATCAGGGACTCCTCGTGAAGATACTAACATAACCAAATCAAGCCTTGGCCACCAATGATGCAAATGAATGTGTGGTACAACTGCTGTCCCCTCCCAGCACACACAAAAAAAATCATATGCAAGGAAGTGCTTTTTACTTCACATACAGAGAATATAAGATCAAGGGGCCAGAAAGCTGTCAACCCAAGGCAGGAAGGCAACAACAGCATATCCCCAATACCCCCATCATATGAAACATCACAAATGAGACCTCCAAAACCATGCTTCAAAAAATTAAAGACCCAAAAAAGAAAGCAGAGGCGAGAAAGTGAGAAGGGTTCTTATCTAACACCTATTTTTTGCAGAGGTAAAGTACATGATCTGAGTGCTTCTCTTCCACTCCCACTTTAAATGACAGCTTAGATTTTTACTTCTTCTATATTGACTACAGATTAAAGAAAGCTAGCAAATAGCCAAAGGTTTTTGCCTATCATGAGAGATGGTATCCCTTCTTCCTCTTGGATGGTGCGGCAGGACTTCATTAATACAGTAACTCTTCTAACTGTGTCCAATATGTACAAGTCCCTTGGACAAAATCAGGTGGATTTTCTCTAACATCTGCTCCAAAGAGGCTGTCTTTCACCAGCAGTCTGCTGTTTTGAATTAACTGACAGCTGGTGTCTATGTATTAGCAGAACCATTAAACTTAAAAACCAACAAATTAAAAAAACCCTCATACAAATGGCTCCGTGCAAAGAAAGGACCAAGAGAATGATGTAAGCATTCATTTGAAAAGGCAGCACACATCTTTGAAACCTGCTCAGTTATGCCATGAAGCAACATTTCTAAGCACATTCCTTTCACAATTGAGTGAATTTCTTCATTGCTAAAACATTCATTTTTTGGCACTTTAGCATAAACAGGTGTCATTCTGTGAATGGGGACATTTAAAACCACTGTGTCAGGGCTGGCAGCAACCCAGATGTCTTCAATGGGAAACAAACTTGCACCATTATTTTAGGCTCCTTCCCCACTAACTCATCACCTTCCCCAGCCTCCAATTTAAGGCTCACTGAAAGTGGCAGACTGAATGCGTTACTGAAGAGTCAGCCCTCAGATGTGTGTGAATTATCAAAAGGCTGTTTACCAGCACTATTTCCAAGCAAAACCTGATCCCAGGTCCCACCTCCAGGTCAGAGACATAACTTTCATAAAGGAGTCAAACTGCCAAATAAATTAAGTACCTGCCCAGGACCAGTAGCCTCATAGATGAAGGTTGTCAGCAGAGAGGGCTGAGTTCAAGTCACAGTACGAGGTTCCCCTCTGCTAGGCCCCTAACATCACCCAGGGGCAGAAATGGCTGGAAACAAGGATGGAATCTAGCGGGATCTAGTCTCTACAGCCCTTCAGTCCCTAGCCCACTCCTGGCCCTCCCTGAGATCTACCAACCATGACAACAGGCTACACTGCCTGACAATTCCCTACACATACCTCCTTTTGTTTTTGAAAGTAGACATTCCTGAATTCATGAGAAACAGTTTTTGAATAATTCAAGGTAAATGGAATTAATGGCCTTAACTGCCATTAACAGCACTTCTTAAGTTCTGATCAAACCACTGCAGGACAGCCACATTCCATCCTGCTCATTTGGGCTGGACTCATTTTTATGGCTTTCAACAAACCTCCTCAACTTCTACCCAGAGCAAAGTCCACAGACTCCTTCCTGTCTTGAAGCTCTTTAGATTTATAAAAACAATTCTATCTGAGCATCTGCATCTGCCCTTGCAATAAAGCTTCTCTATTTCACAATAAAGCTTCTTCCATGTTGTGTAGGGAATGGTGGAATGTGGAGAATTTCAACATTTAAAATAGGGTGTGCCTGTAACGTAACAGTCATGCAATTAATGCTTTTTGCTTTGCCAACAACAGAGTCAGATTTAAATCCCAAGAGGACGCAGATATTTTAGCCACCTTACTCATCTCACAAGAACGAGCCTAAATGGTTCTCATCTATTCTGCATGAGATACAAGAAAGGGTGTAATAATGAAAACAAGGTAAACCTCTTACTATAATCCAGCAGGTTTATGTAACGGTGCTACTATTCATCAGCTTTGTGATCGGTGTCAGCTCTTATTACAAGGGTGTGAGAGATTTAAAATGACAAAGGAGGAAAGGAAAAGGGAAAAAATCAGAGTACACTTTGATGTGACCCTGCCTGTCAAGCCACAAAAAAACCATGCAGCAGTTCAATTCTCTGACTTACAGCAGGAGCTACTTAAGTTTTTACAGTATATTAATTAACAAGCTCTAATAAAGGCAGAAGTATAATGGCAAAACATAATTTTTTTAACCTTATCTGCATTATGAAGGACTCATTTACACTTGGAGAGAATGCTGTGTGCTAGCTGCAATACCAGGCATTCAGAGCCTAATATGGGGTGTAAAGAATAGATGCAAGCATGTTTGACTCTTTCCCAAAAGCCAAGCCCACATTCACTTCAGTTTTGAAAAAGCTTAATTGTACCATCAGTGTCTCTCAGAGATGAGAAAACCAAGATAGATACCCTCGATCAGTGGTCAGAAATTAAGAACCTTGCAAAAATTCCCCATAGAGGCATCTGAAAGACAAAAAAGAAATGTCTTTTGGAGGGGAAAACTATTTGTGTCCTTCAGTCTACTCTGATCTACTTAGGTATGTCACAACTATGCAGTAGTTATAGTATGAAATATCAACTGGCCTTTAGAAGCAGCACTTTGTTAATTCATCACAGGCAGATATTTTCCATTTACAAATTAATTAGGATGTTGGCATTTTATTTCAGAAGCAACCAACACGGTGTTTCACGCTATGCTCTGCAGACTGGTTCAGAGGAATCTATCAAATACGTGGCCATAAATGCTCAGTCAATGGTGTGCATCCAGATGAGTTTTTAAACAACATGAATTAAACTAAAGGCTTAGAAAATGCAATATCACGTCAGAGTAGATAGTGCTCGTTTTGGTCCAAATATGCCTTGTAGGAGTCAAATTTTATGTCCATAGCAACAATATGTATCTGACCTTTCTCTCTTTTCTCCTGAATGTCCAAGTCTAGACCAACTATAAACCTAAACTAATTTACTGAAAAGGCATTCCAGATTTTTCCCCTTCAAGAGAACAAGGTAAAGGTAAATCTACAATAATATAATCCATTGGTAATGTTTTTATTGTTTTTGTTGTTGTTTTAACTCTATAATCCCAGTGTCTATAAAACAGATCCATGCAGTTTTGGACATTTATGCCCCTAACATGAAAAATACTTTGTTCCCTGGATTTTATCCAGCCGACGGGGTCTCCTCCTGTGCTGTTTTTCTCATATACTCATTTCTTACGTGCACCTTTCCCTTTCCTGCCAGACATCTGCCCAGAAGTCACAGAAAATTCTTTCAAGCCACCCAGATAATTTTCAGAAGAGTTTTATAAACTCATCATCTTATCCCCTGTCTGAAACCCAACTCTTCTAGACTGACCATGTCTCAGTCTTCTCCTTCCCCACCTAATTCTGTGCCAATGGTTTTAATAGAGGATTCTCTTGTGTAGCACTTAGTGTTTCTACTCCAATAGCATGGAAACTGTTATATTAACCATTTATCAGTAATGGGTTTACTCCCTTCTACTACAAGTTGAAGCAAGATAATTTGGCAGAGACAATCATTAAGAGATTCTGTATGTTCCTCTTTTCTTGAAGAAATACAGTACTCAAATACACACAGTTCCAACCAAAACCTGAGTGCATGAACTGCACTCTGAAATCCTATGTGTCTTGTATTCCAAGGATTGCTACATTAAGTCAGCTCAGGTTGCTGTGTTTTTTCCTTTTTAAATCAACCTGAATGCCTTCTGCCCCGTACACAAAAAACAAAGGTTCAGAAACTGTAATATGGTAAGTAATTGGGCCTGGGACGAAAAATGAAAGAGAAGAAAGGAACTCTTCTCACTCCCTAACAGGTGTACCACTGGAACTCTAGGTTTAAATGAAACAAAAAGCAATAAAAGTTTAATTGACAGAATCAGGAGTTATGGATCTCTGAACATACAAAGCAAATGGAGTTGATGAGTTGCAAGGTGCAGTTTCTTTTTTACATGGAATATTTTTCCAGACAGAATGATGCTTTGCACCTGTCCTGTAATTGGATGACAGGCTTATGTATTATGCTGCAAATAAAAAGACTAAGAAAACGTCTCGATCATTTCAAATAAACCTTATTGCAGTTCAGTGTCTCCCAAAGAGTGCCTATCGCTGTTCCATAGCACTTTTAGCTCCATTTACAAGGATGTCTCACTTCTGTCCTTACTTAATACATTTGCTGTGTTTGTATAGTCTCCATCACATATCAATGATATCTAACTGAGTATAAAAGACTACATATATATACCAAGGCGTAGGCAGGGAAGGGGGAGGGAGGAATAATGAATTCTTCCCTATGAATTGTTCCCTAACAAATTGTTTCCAGGCACCAGAGCCTTCAAAATGTCTAGCACAGAGCTATCTTCATGCATTTTAAACATCCTTCATATTTAAGATACAGTTATTTTTATTTTAATATAGAGGACAAACGCTCAAAAGCCAAATAATCCAAAACAGATTTCTACACAGTGTCCTCCATTCCCAAGCAGTAAAAAAAAAAAACCCTCAGACTGCTGAAGGCCTGACATGGTACACTGCTACAAAGTTCTGTCAACCAGATTCCCTCTCAGATTTCACAGGCTGGTCACCAGTAGCTCTTATGCACAATCTGTAAACCGCATTTTAAAGCAACTAGGGACTCTTCAAAATGAAAAGCCAGATACACATTATTGACACACATTTCTCAATACTGGGAAAACTTAAAGTGTTGACTTTACTATAGAAGAGAAAAGATACCTGCTTAGGGATAGGATGCCAAATTAAGATACCCTCAAGAGATGCTATACCCTGTTTTGAAATAAAACTTTCACCTCATAAAATGTTAATATTAGGGCTTTAGGCAGACACTAAGTTCAGGACAGGTGTGCTGCCTAACATGTAAAAACCTCTCACTTTCCAGAAGATAAACAAATGTCTTTCAATAACTAAAAAGGAGTTACAGAAGATGGTGGTACACAAGTATGCATGTTGGCAGGACAAGCAATAGAAATAAATTGCTCAGGGAAAAATTTATCTGGGATATAAATGAAAAAAAAAAAATCTGGGGAGAACAATTAAAAATTGGAATAGGTTGCTTAGAGAGATGGTAGAATCTCCCTTAGAGGAAATATTCACTCGGCTTGACAGGAGCCTAGATAACCTGAACTGGAGCCCTGCTTTCAATAGAAGTTTGGACCATGTGCTCTCCAGCATCTCCTTCCAACATAAGACTTTGCTGTGATTCTAACATTTTTTTCTAATATCCAAAACTTGAGTCAGCTACTGGCCCCAAAGATGGGCTGTGGAATTTCTTATCAAAGCATAACGTCTCCTTGGACTGTAAAAGACTGACACTGAACTCCTTGTGGAGTAGTGAAAAAGTGGCAAATTGAAATTGCTATCACACTGATGAGGGAAAAAAAGATGTGTTTATCATAGCTAGATTTTACAAATTGGTGCATCCTCATCCTATCAGTTATCTGCAGATCATAATGCCTGTCTGATCTGTGTGACTTAATTTGGTAGTTATCCTTTCCAATCTGTTAACAAATGTTTCCTTTTAAGAGAAGAAATTTCTTCTTTAACAGAATAAATTACACAAAGAATTCCAGTCTTTCCCATCACCATGTTCTGCTTTTTTTTTTTTCCTTACTGGAGTGTGAATTCCATACAGGAGTACATTTGTCAGAATAAAGGACCTTCCTCAAGGAAAGGAATGTAATATATTTGCAAAAAACAGGGATTAGTAATTATTTAAAGGCAATCCATCTGCCCCTAGAGACGTACCGGCTGCACAGATGAAGGGCTGGTTTAATCTCCTCAAGAGTAAATTTCTGAGAGATCCTAAATTAAAGCTACTTATATAGAAGAAGAAAGCATGATTCTTGAGCACAGAGATCCTGGAGTTTCTTTTGGTGTTGCCAGTATGTCACGACAATGGAAAGCTATTTAAGGACTTTGATCTGACAAGCTGATACAGTTTTAGATGCATCCATCTCCTTAACTGGGCATTAATGACATAAAATAATGTCAGTCTAGACCGTCTAGAAAGTTAGGATACATCTTGTGTTGCAAGTCTCTCCCTACATCTTTCCTATCATACTGTTTTCTTCTGATAGCCCCACTGAAGAAGAAGGGAGAGTCCATGAAACTTTGCACAAAAACCATCAGTGGAGATGAGAAGAGGGAGAAGAAGGGAGAAAAATCCTTTTGCTCACTCAAACACCATTTAGGGCATTACAGATGATACCATATTAAGAGTGAATAAAACTTTCTGGACAGTCTGACTTCAGCAGCTGTTGATTCTTTAAGTGCAAAAAGAGATATCAGACTATGTATACAAATAACATACATCGGTCTGATTCTAAAGGTTTTCGTCAAAATACTGAGTAAAGGACTAGTCTTTTGAAGGAAAAGGGCAAAAGGTTGCTACATCTGGCCACATCCCCAAAAAACTGCTGCATTGTTAGAGCCTGTAACAATTATGGAGAGTCTTGTCATGGGGCTGAGCCCACCTAGATGTTTCATTCTGCACCAGACATACATGGCGCGTTATTTCCCTTGGGATTTTGAAGGATTACTAGTCACATTGTATCTAACCTCTTTGTAATGAGCTGTTCTAAATGCAAGCATTAGCACATGGAAACATCTCCTCTGCAGTGTTTTCCTGTCTTTACTGTGCTACATCACAAGGAGCATAAAATACGAAGAAAGTAAACAAACATGGTTTTGATCATTGGGTGCTAATAATGCTAAAGAGCTATTTTGATGGAACTGCTGAAAGAACTGAAATATTTTTAACTTCCCAACTTCTAGCACTCAAGAGACAATAAAACACAATTAATTTCGACGATGAAGTTAAAGAATCCTATGCGCATACATTCAAAATGTTGTACATTCCTTTCATTCTTACAGAATCTAATGGATTTTCATACCCTGACATGAGTTATCTTTTTGAGGCTAATCTGGGTAGCCATGCAGGTGACAACAGAGTTTCTTCCCACAGCAAGTGAACATAGCCTATGCTAAAGTAGCCTTGCCAGCTGTAACTCAGAGGAAAAAACTTGTTACGGTATAAAATAAAAACCCATGGTATAGTTCCTATGGATTTGAGAAGTAATAAGCAATTCTTCTGCTCCTAACAGGTTTAGATCTCCTGAGATTTTTAAAAGTCTAATTTCAGCATGTCAGTACAGATAAGTGCACACACATCAAGCTCTGAAAAGAGTCAGAGAAGGCAATGAATATACAGAAAATTAGCAGAACTTCCTTTTCAAACTAAAAAAAATATGGACAGCGATAAACCTAAGTCATTCAGTGGTCAATCCTAGTTTATTCCACTGGCCTCTCTGTCTCCATGCCTATTTTTTAAAAAAATTCTCCTCCTTTGCTATAAACGAAGTTGCAACAGGGCAACAGTAACAGATCCTGGTCACTCTTCCTTCCCCAAAATCACGTAGCTTATTTTCCCTCTGGGTATCTAAAGTAGTAAGATTTATGCACCCAGACCGTCTTCAGTGAAACCTGAGGGAAGGGAGCAGGCACGGTGCTGTATGAGTCCTGGAAACCCAACCCAACACACAGCAGCATGTGTCTGGAGTATCAATAGCAGCAAGGCAGAACAGTGTGCAAGGCTGACGTGGGGCCTGTGTGAAGAACGGGCACGCACATGACTCGGGGCTCACATTCTGTGCACTCTGCTTTTACCCTGCACAGCCCTATCAGAGGGACATAGGGGAGATATTGCAGTCTGGGCAGGGCGGAAGGTGGGGAAGGAAGGGAGAAGTCTGTAATGAGCTCAACCGTCACAGTCCAAAAGAAAATCAGAACTCATTCATTCTGCTTTTGGCAGAAATTTAAACAGTAACAGTAAATTTTAGACAGAACTGGAGCAGGGTAGTCACACCTTTACATCTAACAGTGTGTAGAATAGCCTCAAGCACACATCACAACAGTAGCAGAAAGTGAATTTCAAGCCCAGTGGCCTGGGCAAGGGGTTTAAAGTGGCCCTGCCCAGTGGCAGGAGCAAGATCAAGTCCCCTGCTCAAAAGGGGTTCTAGGGTCCCAGCTGCCATTTTCAGCACCATAGATTGGCATCTCTTTTGAATACCTCTCTCCCAGCTTCTGTTTAGGATATATGCTCCAGATAGCATACATGCTTCTGATTTAACAGTTCTCCGAGTTTAATCTCATTTTATTTTCTCTTTATGTATCTAAACCCTTCGCCCCCTTATTTTTCTGCTCTGAGGCTCACAATTCCCAGTTTGTGTTCAAAGCTCATTAAGAGTATTTTCTCTCTCCCCCTGTCATATCATTAACAGAAATGTTACACAACGCCAGTCTAACTCCCATCCTACATAACCATTACACTGCTGCGGATAATCAGCTCCTGTTTACTATCTTTCACCCAACTTTCTCTTCATACCCAAGCGAATTTCAATTAATCTTCATGTTAGAAAGTAAACATATACCTACTTCCCTCTTGATTCCCTAAAATCATTAATTTTGCAATTCTATCAAAAAAAGCAATTACATTGTCTGGTAAGATTTATTCTTTATGAACTCATGTTGTTATTGCTTCAAATTCTGTCACCCTGCAGACTCTGAGTTTGCATCCTCTTTTAATATCAGGCCCATTATTTTACCAGTGGTTATACTTTCAGGACAGTAATTGCTAAGGAAAACCTCAGCTTTCTTTTGAAGGTCAACACTATAGTTGCCAGCCTTCATTCACACTGACACTTCATTTTAGCTACCATCTCACAAAAACAATAATCACACAATAGTGGCACTGCAAGAAGGCTCGCTGAATGCAAAGTATTTAAACTCAGGGGCAAGAAAGAGAAAAATCAACCTTTTTTCACACACTCTCTTAATCACTCTTTAACATAAAGGAAACTTAATAGTCAGCCTTCTGCTACAAGGAAGCACTCAGTGATACTGTTTGTACTCACAAAATAATGCAGGGTGGAAGGGACCTCTCGAGATCACCTAGTCCAACCCCATGGTCAAAGCAGGGCAAACTTCAAAGCTGTATCATATTACTTAAGGGCTTGTCCAGCTGAATTTGGAAAACTTCCAAGGCTGCTGATTCCACAGCTTCTTAGAGTAACCTCTTCCCACAGCAGCACCCCCAGGAAAAAATTTTTTCTTTACCTCCATCTGGGTCTTAGGCACCAACTGTGACCACTGTCTGATGTCCTTCCTGTGCATCTCTGAGAAGAACCTGACTACCTGTCTTCTCTACAACCCTCTCTAAGTAAAGTTAGACTATGCAAATGAGCCTGTTCTTCAGGCTAAATGAGTCTCCAGCTACCAACACAGAGTGACAGAGAGAAGATCTGCAAGAAACAGGCCAGGTAAGACAGGATAGATGGGACTTTAGACCTAGAATTTCCTAGAAGTGTAAATACCTACAACACAACAAAAAGCAATAGCGTAAGGTGCAAACACTGTTGTTATACCTGAGGAAAAGCTATACAAGAGGGAGAAAAGGGCAGGGCAGACAGCAGCACACGGCTGTAGCAATTCAATTGGTTTAGAAGGTTCATATTTTAGTAAGTTGGGAAACAGTAAATACACACAAAACTGAAGAACTTCTTGTATATATGCTTAAAGCCCAGCAAGATAAAGCTTTACCTTGGTTGCATTTTAAACACTTTCTGTGCTGCTGTTCATATTAGATTGGGAAAGAGATTTCTCAATACTGGGCATATCACAGGGAACATGGAAAGTGGAGAAGAGAAATGAGTGAAAATGGTCTGTTTTTTCACATATACACTCTGTCACAAATGAAGAAAAAACAAGGTTCATGCTCCCCTCGTACATGGCACAGACCAATGGCTCCCGTGGCAACAGGGAATAAATAAAGGGGCAATGTTGGCCAGAAGACCAGGGACATATGCATTGTACAAATTTTTTGGGTTTCAATTTCAGGCCATGGATCTGTGTTAAGATGTATAGATCAGCCACTGCTTTCCATTCTGCTTTAATAGCGATGGCCTGATGAATGCAGAATAGTTCTGTTATAGTTTAGGAGTAACACAGACTCAATTTTACTCTCACGATATTTATTGCATTCATCTAGTGGCTTAACAGAAAAGCTGAAAAAACAAACAGTAAGAAAATAGAGTTGCTTAAAAAACTGTCTCTTTGCAAACATCTGAGGGCTATTACAAAACAAAGGTATATATGCTACACAAATCACAAGTTAAAGAAGTTCCCTCTCTCGTGACAGGCCAGCTGTTTGGAGCAGTGTCTTGGGGAGCCAGACAGAATGCCAGCTCTGGCTCCAGGAGAAACAGAAATACAGGGTCTGACAACTGAGAGGGGAGCTCTTTGAGACAAAGTGGTATCTAGTGGTTTTACGTTGCAGCTTCACAGTTCAGGATCACCAGATGAGTCACAATGTAACTGGATGACACAAAATCCACTGGAAGTTATTTTAAAATAAATACACTTTTTTCACTTTTCAGCACCTTTAACAGTGTTCTGCACTGTCAGCAGAATCAGCTGTGTACTTCTCTGCTGACTGCCTTCATAATTAGATTAGCCAAGCCATTTTATTAGGATGCCCTAAAGTTCAGCCATCTTGTGTCCTGGAAAAGTTTGGTGGGGACAGACCAAAGCTTTTATTTACGAGCAAGATGTCAGAGATGGAGAAGGGCCAATTGGACGTGTCAGAAGGAGGCACAGAAACTAAGACATATAAGTGCAAGCCTAATCCCAGTTGCTAACACAGGCTAACATCTAAGAATACTGTGTCGTGACTCATTTGTATAAAAGATACCGAATTATTTGAGAACTACCTCAAATGTCCAACACAAACAAAAAAAGCCATACACACCAAACCAACTCCTTTTCACCCCAGTCCCATCACCAATATCCAAATGTCAGAATTCCAGCTATTCAGTTAGAAAGGGTAATTAGAACCTGCTAAGAGCTGTCAAATCTGATAGTCCCATAGAGGCAAGGCTGCTGCAGGTTCCTGTCCCCACATCCAGCCAGTAGCAAACAAACCAGACAAGCCCAAACTAACTCCTCAGCTGCTCCTCACAACACATGCCTTCCAGCCCACCCACCAGCTTTGTTGCCCTTCTCTGAGCACATTCAAGGACCTTCACATGCTTCTGAAAAGGTGGGGCTCAGAACTACACCCAGCACTCAGTGTGAGGCCACACCAACGCTGAGCACAGTGGAACGATCCCCCCTTCTGACCAGTTGGCATGATGCTCCCCAGGACATGGTGTGCCCTCTGGGCTGCCCAGACACACACTGCTGAATCACATGGAGCAGCTGCCCACCAGCACCCCCATGGCCCTCTCTGCAGGGTGCTCTCCAGCCACTCCTCTCTCAGTTTATACTTGTGTCTGACGCTACTCTGTCCCAGGAGCAGAATCTGGCATTTGTTCCTGTGATATTCCATGCCATGGATGATTGCAAATGTACTGACCAGCCTCTCATGTTGACTCATCTTGACAGGTTTTACCCCAGACCTTAGGCTGATCCCTCTCCTGTGACAGTCCGGGGTGAAGTCAAATGAGAGTATTCCCTTCGCATGACTGTAGGTTGGTCGGGTTCTCTCACCTTCTGCTCCTTTATTGTTATGACCCTTTTATCATATAAACTAGCAGTATCCTCTGAAATTTGGCGTGAATTAATTCAATGGTGCGTTGTACTTAACCTTTGCACTTACTTCTCCCACAGAATCGATCAAGGGAAATGGGCAGAGCATACAGTCACATTGTATCTATCATGAACACGCTGCAAATTGATAAAAACAACTTAGGTCCTTTGTTAAACACAGACTTTAAAATTTAGAACTTGCTCTTAAAAATTCATATATCCCTCCCTACACTGAAGTTATGGTGTGTGTGTGTATATATACATATATATATGCACACACACATATATTACAGTATATATTAAAGATATGAACTAAAGTATTTTGCTGTCTGCTGCCACCAGGGACACTAAAGAAATAAATGTACAACCCCAGAGTTACTTTTTCCAGTGATTTGTTCCTTACGATATGTCTTTAGAAGTATGTACTCTTCAGTGAAGCACTGCATTATCAACATGCCTTCCCGTGCCTTTAGAATGACTTACTACGAGTCTCAAAGACCAAGTCAAATAAAGTATTTTTAATTCCTCCCTGCCTTTTGGGTTTTTTTGCAGGGAGGGTGGTTGCATTTCATAGAATCACAGAGTGGTTTGGGTTGGAAGGGACCTTAAATACCATCTAGTTCCAACCCTCCTGCCAGAGGCAGGGACACCTTCCATTAGATGAAGTTACTCAAAGCCCCGTCCAACCTGTTCTTGAACACTTCCAGGAATGGGGCATCCACAGCTTCTCTGAGCAACCTGGTCAATGCCTCAACGCCCTCACAGTAAAGAGTTTCTTCCTGATACCCAATCTGAACCTACCCTGTTACAGTACCTTCAAAAAGAAAGGGAGAGGGAAAGTAACCTCCTAGATATTAAGAACAACATGAAAGAGCATTAGGTTTGCCCTGCAAGAGAATAGGACTAAGGCAAAGGAAGAAGAACCACTTTGGAGACCAGAGACAAATACTATGAACTGCATGGGAGAGTAATTGGAGGAGACTCAGAGAAGGAGGTACATTCAGCAACAAGAAACCCTGGGACAATACAGATTGTGGGTGGAGGATGAGTATTTCTCAACATAGGGTGGGCTGGAGAAAACTCTAAGAATCTTACTTTAAGATAGTACTCTGTACCAGCTTTCAAGCAAGGAGGACCCACACACCAAGTCTGTGGAGAACAAGGTGTTTCTGTCCTAGTAGCTATTTATTCAACATCATTATTCCACATAGAGACACTGCAGTCTCTTTCTAGGTTGCGGGGTTTTGGCACCTTAAAGCCATTGCAAATCCAAACTCTTAAGTTCCTCTGGTGTCCTCACTTCCCCTGCAGCACCCCACGCTTCCCAGGTGCTGGCATTCGTATCTATTCAGTGAGATACTTCAAGAAGCTGAGCCAACCACAAACTATCCCTATGAAGAAAAAGCACCATCAGTCTGGCCAGGGCACATAGAGGAAAGCATACTCAGGGAAAAAGGAGGGCAGAACTGGATACAGCAATCCCAGTTTAAGGTCAGTTTCAAAAGTTGTGTAACCACAACCTAAAATCTTGAAATTCAATTCTTGAAGGTGCACCTCCTGGATATTCTTGTACAGCAGGACATTGCCTATTATCCCATTCATGGACAGCAAAAAGATGTCAAGTGAATTGCCAAAGTTCCCACAGGAAACTTTGGCAGGACTGGGAAGCTGAATTTAGGTTTGTCACGATTCAAGGAGTGCCTCCTCCAACGACTGGGCACTGTCACTTGAAGCTGTCTCTGCAGCAAAGAGCTGGAATCCTAAGAGACAAAGGAATGCTCTTTTAAAGACTGGAAGCAGATATTCACATAAGAAAAGTGACTTTCCCAAAGTCAGTTGTAGTTGTTAACAGAATCACAGGCAAAATTAATTCAGAACCACAGAAATTTGTGTTTACAAGACAGTCCTTGCCTAATATTATAGTACCCTGAAATGAAGAGTAACCTTTTATAAAAAAAATTAACTCCTTACGTTCCTTTTTTTTTTATGAGGAAGTAAACAACAGTTAAACAGGCAGCTGATGATCATTAGAACATGTTCTGAGCAATATTTCACGTTTGCTGCTTGGGTCTTGAGATGACATCTTTTGGCAAAATCAAAAGCAGAACGTGCTGAATAATTTCCTATTAAGGGCACAGAGGAGAATGAAGAGACTACAAGTGCTTGTGCATTAAGTCATTCTATGCCTCATAAGGTATTTGGGGGTTTTTCTGTTTCTATATCTAATAAGAAAAAGATGGGTCCTGTTATTTAGTTTAAATAAAAATAATAGTACAGTGAAGATATCTCACAACAAACAGACACTCTGAACTTCCACCTCTTAGGAACCTAGCAAGCTTTTACATTCTTCCTGTCACCTTTCTCATCTTCTGATGATTCCCATGCTGCTCCATCTATGGTAATGGAGACAGTGCTTTACCAGAGGCTTTAGATGCTAAAGGCTATAAGGAAGCAGGTTATGCAAAAAGTATCTATTTCCAGCACAGGAATGTGGCCTGTAACTATCCCATGACAGGGAGCTCAGCTCAAATAGAAAGTGTAAGCCCAAGCGTATCAAAGCACCAGGAGCATTGCATCCTGAGATAGCAGTGGGAAATCAGGGCAGTGGGGGCGGGGGGAGAATGAACAAGCACTTTAGTCTAAAAGAGGAAAGGAAACACTAAGGCAGATCCTGAAATTTTATAAGGGAGTCTGGAAAGCACCTCACGGTCTTAGCTGAAAGATACAGCATATAAAATACCAGAATAAAATTCACAGAGAAAACTAATAAAAAAAATTATCTACAGTGGAGAACATCCATTAATTCTTCAAAGACGGAAGAGGAGGTAGCATTAAAGCTCCTGTTTTAACCTCAGATTCTTAAGAGAGCTTGGAGCCCAAAAGTCTTCTTCAGTTTTTTCACCTAGAGAACCTAGTATATCAATAGACATTGACAGGAATCATGGATTTTGAGGTGATCACATAAGAACTAACACATTTTACAAAATCTATTCCTACATGTAGCCCTCTCCCAAAGTTAAAAATAAACAAAATAAACCTTGCGTATTCAGTGCCTAACTATTTTAAAGGTCACATTTGCAATGAGTTATGAACATTCAGGCTATACATACTTTACAGGAATACTGATACATCTTCATCCCAGCTCTCACACCCTACTGACAAGAGAATTGTAGCTTTCCATTTCCATTTACAGAAAATGGGAATCTTGCTACCCCTGCAGTAAGGACCTGTTGTTCTCATCAGCTGATATGATCTTTCACATTTGAAGCCTACAGAGCTCAACTCTGATCACAACAGGCTGTTAGATCATTAATGAATAATTTTCACTTTCTCAACATGCTCTTGCTCATGTGTGTGCTGGGTCACAAGTCCAGGTGAACATCATCATGAAAATGGGAAGTATTTAAGGAAATAATTCACAATCAGAGGTTGCTTCTTCTACAGAAGGAGCAAGCAAGTACCATGAAATTACTCTGAGACAGCAGAAGCACTCAACAGATTGGTCTTAGATTCTAGAAGAAAGTAAGGAGGAACACATAACAGTGTTAGGGACTGAAATGAATCAACCTCATGAACAAGGAAGAAACGTTCAAAACAGCACCACTTTATCTTCATGCACAATAACCTTTTGAGTAAAATGTTGTCCAGAGGTTAAAAAAAAAAAAGGTATCTACCATCAGATTTAATGAGAAAACCTGACAAGTGAAGAAAAGCCAACCATTTCATAATTACCATAACCAATCCCAAAAATGGGCTGCATTTGCAGTGATGAAAATAGCAATGCATTTATTTGTAAATATATTTATAAAATGCTTCTTTGTGTTCAAAGGGGGTTAAACATGCAGGGACATGTTCTACATGCAGGGACATGTCCTGCATGCAGGGACATGTCCCTGCATGTAGGGACATGTCCCTGCATGTCCACTTTCCACACAAGATGGTGGTTTATCAAATACTGTACAAGAGGCATTCTAAAGCTCAGCAGAATGGTGTGGAAAACCCAGCTGCTTACACTGAAAGCCCTCAGAAACACCAGTGGCACATATCAGCAACAAACAAGAACACAAATATGAAAAATCTGTGGAGCACAGAGACGTGAAAAGGCCAGAGGAGAAGAAGGTGACTAAAATAAAACCACAGATACACAAGTCACCACTGAAACTTGATAGTAGAGTCAAACTTATCTTTGAGGGAAAGGGAACATCCTCCAAGAAAGAACTCCTTTCCAGAGTGCAGGGCGAGACCCAGCTGCCTTTTTAAATATTCCAGTGCACAGGTAAGAGCTGCAAAGCCCAAAGGAAAAGTGACCAACACAGAAGACAACCATTCAACAGAAGACAACCAATCCCCACTGTTGGAATAGAACCATCTGCAAAAGGGGCAGAGGTGAGTTCTGTGATCCAGAGCTGCCTGCCTGCAACCCACGATAGCAGGAACACATACGTGGAAGAGTTGAGGGGTATTAATGTTCTCTTTTTTAAAACCTGGGAACTAATATGCTGACATCCACATTAAAAGGACATTATGATTGTGAATTCACCCACTGGACACTGGGAACCATCACTACCAGTACACTGTAGGTCCATTCCTGGGATTACAGGTTTATTTTCTCTATGAAAATAGAAGTGGGTTTCACATACCATGGGCACGGACTAGCTTGCTCTAGGGAGAAAGCAGTATCGTGTACAACCTAATCATGTAACACTTGAGGACAAAGGTCCTGCAAGGGAGAAGGCCAGGAACAATGCTCTGAATGTCAAGCCAGTCAACTCCTGTCCTTGAAATCCAACATGATCCTTTAATTTACCACAGAGTCTTTTTACAATGCATAGCAAAATTCCTCTCATAGTCATATTCCTACTAATCACATTCCTTGTTCCTTAGTTGTTTTTCTTCAGACCAAGGTTGCTCCACAGGCAGAATGGCCAACCACTTAAAATTACAGTGAGACCTGCACCATGAACACAGGCTGTTATTTAACACAAAGAATTCTGAAAAAATACAGAGCAGAAAAGAAAAACTTTCTGAACCTTGTTGTGTTCAACTCCCATGTGTTATAACACTGAAATGGCAACCCTCCACTCTCCCTCAAACAAGAAAAACTAAGTCCTAAAATTTTATGAAGCACTCCAATATCATCACAATAAGGTCATTGCAGTCTTCAGAGCGGAGTTTAAGCAGCACACAGTAATTACAACTGAACAATGAGTAAAAAGTAAAAGAGGTGATCCTTGGCTATATGATGCATCACACTCCCCTTGAAGACACCGAGATGGCATCTCAGGCAACTCATAAAGTGGCATCATACTTAATCCACATAAAGTAACGGACCAACAGTCATGTACCTTCATCCCATTGTAGCCTAACTTTCACAGAATCAGACTCACAGCCAAGTAAGGCTCAAACACTCATTTAGTACACCCATCTCTCCAAAAGCAGTATCAACAGATACAGACATCTGCTCAGCAGGAAGCTGTGTCCCAGTTCCAGCTCTGCCAGATGCTTCATGCCACAGTCACAGCTGGGAAATAGTAGACATGGCCTACTGTAACTGCTTCCCAAGAGACCAGCAGAGGAAAAAACCCACTACCTCTCACAGTTTAGCGGGAAATATTTCACGTCTGCCAGACCTCAAAATAATTGCAGCAATACCTACTCACTATCCAGGGCTGTGCTCTCCATCTAAGTAGCTTATAAAATACATGTTCCTAAAAGCCTCCAAGGCTGGAAGCTCTGCACCTTTCTCAGGCAATCTGTGCCAAGACTGTCACAGCAGTCACCACAAGCTCCCCTCGCTTTTAACTTCTTGTCAGTGCTTAACTTCAGCAGCCTCTGTATAATCCTTTGTTTCCTACTTAGTATGTAAACCCAGTATAGTTCCTATTACCGGTTTTACTACATTTGCTGTTAGCACCTTGTTATGTGAAAATAAAATTGTCATGTTTGTACAAAGTCTATTTGTAATATAGCTCTCCATTACAGTCTCTTCTGAAACACACACAGTTATTTCTGGGCCACATAAGTCCAGAGGAATTCAGTCTCCCGAGTTTCTTTCTGCATCAGCACCTCTGCTGACACTGCAAATAGGTACTAAGCAGTGAAACTGCGTTTCTGCTCTGGAAGTCGCTACTCACTGAGTCCTGGATGGGTGCTCCTTTCTCACAGCCCAACAGAAAGCTATCAGTTGGCAACAGCTTTCAGACTTTACCACCTGGGCTGGAAGCAAACCAGTGATACAGATATGGAGAAACTATTATAGATCAGTACATACGTATCATCTGTCCTCCTGGAATTTTTTCCCTTAAACACTGGAAGGATGGGTTTAAGGGGAAGGTCAAAAGGCAAACTGCAATGCTCTACAACTTAAAGGGTTTAAGAGCAATTCAAAGAACTATCTTCAAGGTTCTGTGTGTGGAATCTCCTCTTGGGCATGGGTGACCCAAAGAGGCTCTTTTGACCACCAAAATTTATCATTACTCATAATGAACATTACTTCTACATCTATTTCATCACAGCAGTTTCTTACTTTAATACATGGCCAACAAGATCACATGGGAAACAGCTGAAGCAAACTTTAAACACAACAATCTTACCACAATATATATTAAAATAGAAAGTTGGTTTATCCCTCAGGACCTCATCTAAATATTCACCAATCTCCTTACATCAGCAAGGCTTTTGTGAAAGAGAGGGAGAGAGAGAGAATTTCCCTGATGGAGAGACCACCCATCCAGTATTTCCTTTCACAGCTGCTCTTGTGCAGAGGTTCCTAAGACTTATTTCACGATGACAAAGTTTTGGGTTTATTTTAATTTTTTTTCCCCCCAGAAGACAGATAGATGATATTTATGTTTTTAGCTACAGCTTCTTACAAAGTGATGTAATAATCTCCCCAACCATCATTTATATCATGTAACAATGAAAATTATGTTCCACATCCAGTAACTGTACCAACTGTTGCTGAAAAAACTCCACATTGACTCCAAGGATGGGATATCATGGCAATTGTAACTGAGATGGATCAAAGCTGCTTGTCTTTTATGGTCTTCATTTGCAAAGGACCGAACATAACCGGATTACTGGTAATGTAGTACAGCTCAGTATAAAAGGACATAAATTTTCTTTGCCTGGAAAAGGTTCTTGGCTTTTTTCATGTAATTACACGAAAGAGTAAGTCAACTGTAGGGCTAAAAAGGAGCAACTGTGAAGAGAAAAGTAGGAATAAACCTTCAGTGAGACTTGAACTTGGGAAAACAATGCCAGCATGTTCAGAATGAGCAACACCACTTTCCCCTCCTCTGATGAAAGTTCACGTTGCTCAGCTCTACGAAAGCATTTGAAACAGGGGGGAGGAAGGGAATCACAGCAGGATTGAGAGGGAATGCACATTGCCTCTGATGAATGGCACAATGCCCAGGCAGCTGCTGCACAAATGCCAAAAGTGGGACCTTTGTTGCTTCAGCTGGATCCCTCTTGAAGTTTTGAATTACAGGCAGATACCTCACATTATGGGATTCTGCTGCAACATGGCAATGCAGAGACTGCTTGCTACATGTGTCTTTTCCATTCTGAAATTGAAACCCTAATGGGAAACTAGCCTCTCCAAAAGTCTCGCAGAGCAGCTAAAAAATACATTTCAGCACTTTTACACCAGACCTTGCAGAAATTACCATTATCCAAGATCTTTGTTCATCTTTCAAATGCAAAAATCTACATCATCGTAAGTGAATGCAGACAGCCATGTCTTAAAAACAAAGACTGAAAAAGCTAGAGTGTTCAGAGTAACTGAAGGAAAATGAATTCATTAAAATTCTGTTAACAATTTGGCAGGTGGTTACTGCATTTTAAATGAGAGCCATGTCATTTTCCACATAGTAGGTAAAAGAATGAATCATAGAATAACAGAACATTCTGAGTTGAAGGGAAGGGACACAGAAGCAATATCAAGTCCAATTCCCTGCTCCTCACTGGATTGCCTAAAACTGGACTGTATGACTAACAGCATTGGCCAGACGCTTCTTGAACTCTGACAGGCCTGATGCTGTGACCATTTCCCTGGGGAGCCTGTTGCAGTGACAGACCATCCTCTCAGTGAAGAAACTTTTCCTAATGTCCAAGCAGAATGATGTAGCTTCATTCCATTTCCTTGTGTCCTGTCACTGGTGACCAGAGATAGGACCAGGATTACCCCATCCCAGGTGGAGAATCCAGCACTTACCCTTGCTAAATTTCATACGGTTGGCAACCGTCCAGCTCTCCAGGCTATCCAGATCTCTCTGTAAGGCCTCTCTGCCCTTGAGGGTGCCTACAGCTCCTCCTCGTCAGCAAATTTACTTAGTGTACATTTGATTGCAGTGTCCAGAAAATTTATGGAGACATTAAAGAGCACTGGCCCTAAAACTGAGCCCTGAGGAACTCCACTGGTGACCAGCTGCCAGCCTGACGGAACTGCATTTACTATAACCTTCGAGCCTTTGAGCCCAACCTGACAACCAGTTGTTCACTCAATGGCCTATAGACTTGTCTATCTGTGTGCTGGACAGTTTATCCAGAAGGATACTGTGAGAGACAGTACCAAAAGCTTTGCTACATTAAAAAAATTTAAAAAAAAAGGCTTGCCTTTGTCAACTAGGTGGGTGACGTTGTCATAAAAGGACTTTCCCCTCATGAACCCGTACTGGTTATGACCAACGACTGCATTGTCTCTCACTGCTTTAAGTAAACCAGATACGTCTGCAAGTACAAGTTATATTTTCATCTAAAATGAAATTACTAAAAATTACAAGTTATGACAACTTCGAAGAGCTAAAAATAGCCAAGCTAGTAAAATTATTTTAATTAGATAGACATATTAGTGCAATCCAGGTTTGCTGTTAAATAAAGTGTAGAATAGAACTGGGTGATACCACCTTTGACAGCAGCAATATTTTCTGAGAAGCTACTGTTCTCATTTCAGCTTAAACAACTAGTCCTGTTTCATCACCACCTGTGCTGCTTTTGGCTGGGGTACAGTTAATTTTCTTCACAGTAGCTGGTATGGGGCTGTGTTTCGGATTTATGCTGGAAACAATGCTGATAATACAAAGATTTTACTTTGGATTTCACTGAGCAGTGCTTGCACAGCATTAAGGCTTTTTCTGCTCCTCACACCACCCCACCAGCGAGGAGGCTTGGGGTGCAGGAGAAGTTGGGAGAGGACACAGATAGGACCCAAGGGATCACCCACACCATATGTATCACACTTAGTACAAAAGGCCTGGGGAAGAAGAAGAAAGGGGGGAATGTTCAGGGCGATGGTGTTTGTCTTCCCAGGTCACCATTACATGTGATGGAGCCCTGCTGTGCTGGGGATGCCTCAAGACCTGCTCTCCCCATGTGAAGTGGTGAATGAATTCCTTGTTTTGCTTTGCCTGAATGCTCGGATTTTGCTTTCCCTATTAAACTGTCTTTATCTCAAACCCATGAGTTTTCTCGCTCTTCTGATCCTGTCCCCCATCCCATTGAGGGGGAGACAGGGGGGAATGAGCAAGCAAGCAGCTGCATGGGACTAAGTTGACGGCTGGGGTTAAACCCCAACATGACCTCACATGAAGTTGCAGAGTAAGAAAAAAAAAAGGAAAAAATAGCTTCTTCCTAACTAAAAGAACCCTAAACCTTGAAACACAAATGATAAGTTCCACTTTTATACTTTAACACGGTGACTAACAAATACAGTTCAACATTTGATAGATACTAGTGCTAATTTTAAATGCAAAGCATGTTTTCAAAAACATTATTCTTCAAGCCTCCAGCACAATGAACATAGCCTTATATAACCTTACAACAAATTTGTACAGTTTAAACTCATTTCCAGATTTCAATCCACATCCAATTTTACATAATCCTAAATTAAATATTACAACAGCTAATAGGTAATTTTTGAGGTTTTTAACATAATGCAAACCATATGGAAATTAAAATTCCTAATTGGTGGATCATTAATCCACGAGAAGTAGTAAAACCATTTTCCTATTTTCCACTCTCCCAGCCAAAACTAGCACCGAAGTTAACACCGAATCTGTTTTTCCACAGAGGATGGAAACTAAATTAATAATGAAAAAAAAATTTAAAACAGATAATTTACATATTATTTAACTTACCATAAAATTGGAAATTTAAAGCTGCACTAAAAAAAAAAAAAAAAGCAAGTACTTTTCTCAACAGGATATCTTTAATACAGGAGAATGATAAAGTTTGATTTTCACTGTTTTCTGAAAATAGACCATTCTGCTCTGGACTTGTGGTTCTTCCATCCTTAAATTTCTCAATGAATTCAGAAAGTGTTTTACATTAAAAAAAAGAGAAAAGATAGGGATCTTTAATAATTTATTTCCAAATTAATTCAAAAGGTGTGATGCCACTACTCTCCAATTACTGAAAAGGTCTTTTGATGTTTAGCCAGATCTGAGTTTCTATTGCTAGGAGTGGCAAAAACATGGAAATAATCTTCCAAGCTTTCTTTAAGCAGCATAGCTGAGAGGAAAAAAAAAGTGAAGCTGCTCATTCTTCCTTCTTTAGAGGTCACCCTACTGTACGTCACTCTCTTGCAATTGTCAGGCTTTTTACACTTCTTTCACTTGCTTTATCAAAGTTGGAATGAAATTTATCTTAGAAGAATCCAGCATAGTTCCACAAAAGCCTTTAAGTTCACACCTCACTTTAATCACACACGACCATATATTTCACTGTAGGTATTGCTGAATAGCTGTTTTCTGGAAGGCTGGGAAAATAGAGCACCAGTATATCTGTTTATATCAACACCACTCTTTCTGGCAGATAAATACAGATAAATACTTTAGGTTTACTTTAAAAAGAAGATGATTAGAATGCTCAGAATTGGCAATATGATAAATAAAACTGGAGGGTTGATGTGAAGCACAAGAAATATAAAAATTGCTAAGATATATCTATCAACACTTAAACTAGAAATGTCACCTCAAATATTAAATGTCTGAGCTCTTATCAAAAATTTCTAGCATGACTGGGACTTGGTTTGTCAGTGTCATGATGACCTGGAAAGAACTGCTAATAAATAGCATTAACTATTTCTCTATTATTCCTCTCCCACTGCACTTTTTTCCATTTCCCAACTTCAATGTTGATGGTGACTGAGAAACAGATGAAGGGGCAACTACTTGTGATGCATCAAAGACTTCTCTTGTTAACACTGTATTTGCTCTTGGGGACCTTACGTAAGGGAGTTGTACAGGGTGTCATAGAATAAATAGTACAACTGAATGTCTATAGCATCTATCCTTCCCTACACTTCCTCCTCTTCAGCTCCATTGCTTCTGCTTGGGACACGGAACCCAGCCTTATGCTTCTGTGCCACACAGCTGTAGGCTACTAATAGGTAACTAATGAGGATTAGGACCTAACGAGCCACAGCACTGCAGAAGGAAGGACTGCTGAGTGATGGGTGCTACTTCTCAATTTGACACAGGCTTGACATGGTTTGACATGGGCCATCTCTCAGCATCATTTCTTTGTCCTGTCAAAGAAATGTCCTGTCCTGATTGTCCAAGCTCTTTGGTTCAAAGTTACGTCTTCAGGCTCTTCTTCATAGCAGATGTAACTTGGTGAGGATTTTTTTTTTCTTTGTCTTTTTCTTTGTTTACTAATTTGTTTCATCTGGTCTGTCAAATAAAGAAAACCAAGTACTTTGCTAGTAAACCCAACCTGTTTGTAAGGGTGAGGACAACAGAACAGACTGCTTTTGTGTCAACAGCCTGTCAAGTTCTTCCTGACCCTGCAGGCCTCACTACCCCCCGCCTGAGTGCACAGACAAGCTCTCCTACTCTCCAGATGATAGTCTGGACTCCTACAGCACAAACAATGGCTTCCCAGATGTCCCACAGACATCCACAGAGGAAGCTGGTTTCCAGACAGAACATAGCCAAGCAGGCAGTCTTGGGTTCAACTTCACAGTGTAGGTGCACACACCCAAGTGGTAACCCTCATGTGAACCACTGTGGTACTAAGTGCATACACGAGACCTAGTAATTTTCTACTTCCGAGCATCACCATGCCAGAAGCAGTGATACCCCCACTCCCAATCACAGACAGTGATAATAAATAATTATAGCAGGTTTAGCAGTGAATCAGTTCGGATCAGACTACTGCCCATGCTCTCAGACGGTCAATATGAAAAGTTAACAGCAACAGAGGTCTCACCAAATTTCAACATTCGAATGAACTGTTTGATCATGTAAGGATGCTTTAAAAAAAAAAAGAAGTAAAACCAATACAATTTCTCCACAGAGAGTAACTCCTGACTGCAGTGTTATGATCTATGACTTGACAGCTTTTCATCTTCTTGTGCAGGGTTTTTCTTTTCTTTTTTTTTCAGTACAGTAGCTTAGTTTTATCTTTAACAATAGACTTAAGTAAAATTAAGTCATTCATTTTCTTAAATGGTGCTGCATCATCAGCACCCTATAATTATTTTAGTGCATCAATGCAATAGTTCAGAATAAAAGTCTTAAATTTATGCAATCTTACAGCACCTTTGGCATAAATCATATGCTTCCAGACATTTTGCATGATAATTCAGCCTGTATAAAACCTGCCAGCTCTTGAAAATGCCTTGTATTTTAGACTACCCAGCAGAAGATTTGCTACATTTATAATAGTCCTATCAGCCAGTACAATGCATTTAAATTCAATATAAATTATCACAATAATAAAATAACTTCCAATTAAGTCCAAACTGCCAGCCAACCAGAGCAAAAAGACGTTACCTTAAAACAGTCAGCACTCGTAGTTCTTACTATTGTGTCATACTCATTGCATGTGCTTGCCTACCTGTTACAGGCAAGCACACAATTACAACACATTACCCTCCACATATAGCTGCCTAACGTTCAGGGCTGACTATGGAGACTAGAAAACCTAAGAAACCTGAAATTCCTAAGGTGGCATCTGTAAGAAGACCATGACTACCTAGCACTCCTCAGATGTTCTATCAAGTTTTTGAAACCGGATAACACTTGGATGATTTGCTGGGGGTTTTTTTGAGAGAGAAATTAACCAGTAAAAACGTCAAACAGGAACTCTTCAGGTAAACATAGAAACCTCACATCCCAAGTGTGATGAGGATTGGCAGTGGTCCAAACAAAGAATACTGGCTAACTTTTCAAATTTGTTTGCTTTAAAGCTCTGAAATTCATATTTCAGGCCAATTTGTAAAACTTTCACTTATCCTCAGTCAAGTTACATATATATATATGTGTATATATATGTGTGTGTGTGTTTTTTAAGTGCAAAAGTTAAAAAATGTTGGCCTAAACATAGCTCTATTGACAGAGTTCATTATTTCCTCTGATTTTGAATTGAAAGAAACTACAAAGAGTAGTTTTGGGGATGAAACAAAAAAGTAGAGGTGAGGCTAAATAGATATGTCCAATTGTCTGGAAGGGAAAGGAAGCTTTAAATTCCATTTTAAGATTACAAGTAGCTTTTTTACTCAGTAACTGTTTTGCAATTTTTTCCTAGTCAAACTGGACCCCTTGTTCTTGATACACTAAATGTAATACAATTTTTGACACCAGCTTTTGTGGTTGAAACCTTTAGAACTGGGGGTGAAAAAAGGCTTTTGGGTGAGATTCAAGCACTTGACCTTAATAGATTCAATGACTCTTGCAGGAAACAAGGGAAGAAACTAGTGCTGCAATAATCCTACTTTAAGATTAACACCTAGAAATAAAAATTTCCTGTAACAGATGCAAAGATAAAGTGATATTATGTGCCTTTAAAACAAGGTAGGAAAGGGGCATATGCTCCTTTACCCAAATGGCACTGATCCATCATCATACCCTCAGTTGGTTATTCTTAGAGATATACTAACACTCAAAATAAAGAAGGCACTACAGTTCCTGGAGTGACAGGAAACCCAGCAGAGCAAGAAATTGTAGACAGAGTTATTTCCAGATATTTTCCTGTGAGAAAAGAATGGTAAGAATGTAGCTTAAACATTAACAAATCCACTAAAACATCAGTCTGCCTGGCAGAGTCAGCATATTTGAAGGGGGATTCAGTGGGGCTGGAAATTCAAACTTTAGCTTGTAATCAGAAAAATCCTACTTTAGAAATTTGAACCACCAGCTAGAAACATGTAATATAATATAGAACTCTCCTAAAATGGTACCCAGCTAGAGGGACCTTACAGTATGAAGTGAAGTCTATGTCTATTTAGCTTAAAAAAAAAAAAAAAAAAGCCAGTGACACTGAGGCTCTTTATTATTCTGTAGGGACCTATTTGTAAGTGAGTGACATGGACAAAATCTGCAAATCTGCACTTCCTTCCTTTTCTTTCCTTGGGAATGGTGCTGCAGATCGTGTGTGCAATTCCACCATTAGGATGCTGACAGAGCAGAAGTTTATCTGAAATACATTTCCAACTTAAATAGTCTATTCTAGAGATATACTTACGAAAAATAAATTAGATCAAGAGAATTTTAAAACAAGATTATTCAAAATGTTTATTAAGATTGTTTACGAAACATTATTCAGAATGCTTAGGTAGCAGTTTAAATGAACAGGCTATTAGTTACTAATGTTTTACTGCAAGTAGGAAGGCACTTTCATTGGGGTTGTACGGGAAACCCAACTCATATCCTGCAAATAGCCAAGAATTTAATAGTCAGCTTTAGAAATGAGAAGTTCAGTACAATGCAGGAAGCCCAGAACTAACTGTTTCCCTGTTGCTTTAGCTTAGCAAAGACATGCAAGACCTATTTCATATTATTCTCCCAAGACACCTACACATGCCTCAGGAACATCACTATGTAGTCCTGATTATCTGGAGTACCAGCAGATCTTCAAAGAACACTGACAAAATAAAGCACACTATACAGAAGCTGCTATGTGGTTCAGCCAAGGAACAGCTCATGTTTAAGTCAGTTTAGGCTTCTGGGACAAAAAAAAAAAAAA
>VXAY01002913.1:340959-383862 GCA_013399855.1 Oxyruncus cristatus
GTTTGAATGTGCTTGTGCCTACTGTGAAAAAAAAAAAAAAAAAAAAATTGATTTATTAAATAAGCAAATAAATAATGAAAATGAAGGAACAGATTTGGGGATTATTAGGGAATATTTATTTGGCAGGAGAAAGCAGAGAGGACTTGATGAGACTTGTAATAGATAAATCCATTAAAAACATTGTTAACAGAATGAACCAATTAAGTCCACATCCCTAAAGCAAGTTGGCAATCAGTTTTCAACACCTGTTTTCAGATCAGGGCTTGCAGAGTTTAAACACATCGTTTAAAGTGATCTCCCCACAACCTCTAGGTCAAGAAACACAAGGTAAAAATGCACTTTCAGGACTGCTTACTGTGAATATTAGCCATAGCAGATGTGATTTTCAACCAACAGCATTCAACACCAGGTGGAGGAGGGCTGAGCGTCCTGTCCTGAATGGAGCATATCCAAATCAGGTGGGTCACAAGTCGCAGATTGCTGAGGAGGGCAGGTACCTCCTGACTAGTAAAAGTAAGAAACAGAAAGGTCCATCCAAGACAGTCATGAATCCATGTTTATTTACAAAAAATCACATTTCCCTTAACTGAAAATGTGTAGAGCGTTACTTATGTACTGGGAGACAACACCTGCATCCCTCAGGGCTCCCTAGAGTCTCATAAGGATTTCCAACCGGGATCTCTTTTGACTTAGAGGATTTAAAGTAAGCATCAAAATTAGTCATTTGAAGTTTCAATTTCAGAATTGTTATCAGCAGGCACTGATCTATAGGACATCCTTCATGAATAATTAAAACACAGATAGGTCACATACAGTCCTCATCACTACACAAATCCAAGAGCCCTGACATGGAGGAAAACTCTTTTAAGCTTTACACAATGGAGTCATACTGCATCCAGCAAACACTCTTTCTCTCTGGGGCACCTGGCAAGATTCTGCTTTCACTCTGAGCTACCAAAGTAAATGAGAATTTTGTGAAGCTGTATTTGCCACCACCATTTCCCTCCCTTGACAAATTTGCAGAGAATACAAAATCAGGAAGATTGGCTGATACACCAAATGGTTGTGCCATCCTCCACAGGGACCTTGACAGTCTGGAGATATGGGCTCACAAGAACCTTGTGAAAAGCGACAAAGGGAAATGCAAAGTCTTGCACCTGTTTTTTTGCAGAAACAAACATGGGGGTCTCGATGGACAATGGGCTGAACATGAGCAAGTGACATGTCCTTGAGGCAAAGAAGGCCAACAGCATGTTGATGCATTAAGAGCAACAACACCATCAGGACAAGGGATGTGGCCGTTTCCCTCTACTCAGCACTGGTAAGGACACACCTGGAGTACTATCACATGTGCTGGGCATAAGACAGACATGAACATACTGAAGCGACTCCAGTGAAGGGCCACAAAGATGTTTAAGGGACTGGAACATCCTCCATTTGAGGAGATGCTGAGATATTCTGATTAAATGTAAGAAAAATCTTTTTTTCCCCCTAAGGATTACCTAACACTAGCACAGATTGCCCAGAAAGCTTGTGGAATGTCCATCCTTGGAGGTATTAAAAACCTGATTGAACACAGACTTGTGCAACCCTTTCTATCTGACCCTGCTTTAAGCAAATGGATTGGATTAAAGAATCTCCAGAGGTCCTCTCCAACCTCACTAATTCTGTGATGAAGCCCAGATCAATACCAGTGTTCAACATGGCACCCTGGCAAACCTTCAGCTTTGCAGCTCCCACAGTCAGGAAAGCGTCCTAAGCCCTTATATAGAGAACTAGCACGGCAAAAGGAGTGGCATCCGCTATCTCTTTGCAAAGGATTTAATGAAACAAACATGACAGCAGAAAGAAAAATATCTGGAATTGTCAGTTGTGTGCAAATATCCTTGCCATTTATTGAAAGGGAAGAATAGAAGATGACAAGTCCAGTCAGAAGTATTTTGCTTTAAACCATCTCAGACTGCACAAAGTAAGGTTGTATTTGCACAACAGAATTCACAATATGCTTCCAGTGTAGAAATGAATCAACACACAATGACATGTAACACTGAACACAGATGCTTTCTGTGTTCTCAGGTGTGCAAATAGAAGCTTTACATTGGTGATCACAGATGTTCCCTGACTTCATTTTATACAGCTTATTTTGGCACATACATACACACATGTAGGCTACATGTGCAAGTAAACACCAGTGTGTCTCCTACCAATTTTGACTGAAAGGCCCATTCTGTTCCCTGTTTCCCTGGAATTAGGTTCTCCTCCCACCGGTCTAGTAAGTTAAATCTACAGGCATTGCAGTCTGAGGAAATAAGACCTCTCTTACAGAGAACTAGAGGGAATTAGTCATGTGGATCACAAATGTTGCAAAGGAACACTATAATTAACATCTATTTTAGGCCTTTTTTTGGGATATGCAATTCCTACTGTACATGTGAAAAGCCTAATGACTTGCTCACGGTCTCTTCTACCCACAAATGATTCAGTAAGAATCGCAGAGGTATGAAGAATAAGACAGCAAGACAGAACCAAGGTACAAGTAAGTTAGAACTCCAAGCCGACCCCTGAGTCCAAATTAAGATGCACAGCCAGGCTTGCAGTAATCACAGAAGACTGTACAGAAAGAACAATGGCATTGCCAGAGTTTTGTTGGGAAGCCAAGATAAGTGCAAAATGGATATCATAGATATCTTAAGATAGTGAGCAGAAACAAATTCACAAAAGCAGTTTGATTCAAAACACACACAAATCTAAAAATCGTCTGAAAAAAAACCCCAACAGGTTGATAAAGTATATTAAAATGAGCAGCAGTTTCATACCTGAAAATGGTATTTTAGGATAAGCTATCTAATATACGATACAGCTGTGACAGTCAATGACTGACACAGCACTAAAACTGCCAAAAGGAATAAATATGCTGGCATCCAGTGTTAAATCAAATGCTGATAAGGCTAACTACAGGTGCAAAGGCACCTGAAGAGCAGTGCATGGGAACAAAAATGCACTGATAGCAAGTCTGCGTATCTCATCCTTCAATATTTATGCATCTCATGTGTGCCTCTTCCCAGGGAATTCAGCCTTTCCGCAGTCAAAGGTGTAAGTACTGCTTTGGCTGCAGATCATCTAACAATAATACACATGCAGAGCACACAAATGACATTCCCCTTAGCACAGAAGGGGCTGAGGTGCTAATGGGAAATGTGGTATTTGGAGACAATGATGAAACTCTAACAGCTGCAGCAGATTGGAGGGTGGAGGGGAAAAAAAAAAGAGAAAATGCAGATAGAGATGGGAGGGATACTGAAGGACTGGAGCCAAACTAACAGCTGGCTAAAAACAGAGAGAGGTATCTTTGGAGCTTCCACATCCTTTCCAACCCTCTTATATTTGACCAATTACAGCAAAAAAATAGTAGCACATAAATAAATTAAGTGGAATTGTTAATATCAACCCTGTCAGGTCATCAGTCATCACATCATGAATCTTAATTATATAAGCACGTAAATACACTGATGACAAACACTACAGAAAACCACTCAACTGAAAAATAAATGCAAAGATGACTAGAAAGCCAAGCATCAATCACTGTCATGTCCTACACAAAGAGTTTTTGCAGTTACCCAATAGTTGAGAATTCTTGAGTAAGAGTCAGACAAAAAGAGAAACAAGGGAAACAAAAATTATTTTTTTCCTCTCTGTGTGGGAATGATTAGTATCCAAAGGCTGGTGCCTATTTATTCACCTGCCTGTAGATGGCGATGATTTGGTTATGTGATAACCAAACAAACAAACAGGAGCACAGAGAGGGAAGCACAGGTGGAGGACCCCAGTAATATCTTGGGCAGGTACTCCCAGGGCCATCAAAGGACAGTGATGATCCCCTCAAAGGCTTTTATCTACACATACATATGAGCACAAAGGCATGGGGACTTAGAAGAACTCGGCCAGGAAGACAGAGCCCCAGCCTCCTGCCAGAGCTGACGCAGAAGACCCCTCAGCCCCATTGCCCAGGTGTGACATCCACTTGATGAGTCAACTGGAGAAGCGCTCACAGTCACCTTATAGGCTAAGGGGGGGGTAACTGTCCAGGAGTATGGGACACATTACGGGATGTAGAGGAATATCATTATGGAATGGCACAAGAATTATTATAGGATGTTTAGGGTAGGAAACAAAAGGAGGGGCAGAGATGGATCCAGGTGATTTAGGGGGGAGCAAGCATGGAAAATAGAGGGACAAGAGGATAAAATGGGCCAGTCATGTGTAAACAGGTTTGCTGCTTGGCTGGGACTACAGGTTTTAGAGTCTCGTATCTGTAGTGTCAGCAACTGCAGTGGGTGTGTAATTGCTAGGAACTGTCAAGCCACAATAGCCAGCAGCTATTTGCTGGCTAAGCAAGTAGTTAAGCTAGATGGTTTGGCAGATAGGTGTGTCTCTGGAAGTGAGGCAACCAGTGGAATAGGCTTCTGGAGAGATCAGGGTGGTCCTGGCCAACTTTTGGAGAGACTCAAGTCTGGAGGTCAACTGGAAGACCTGCTATTGGATGAACTCTATGTCCAAGGCTAACAACTGGGGGATCCACAATGCAGGAGATGCAGGAGTAAGGGGCTGTCTGTCCACGTCTGTGATGAGGAGGTCTACACCAGAAACAGGAGCAGGGCTGCAGCCTTGGGGACTTGTATGTTCAGGTCACCATAAAATCACAGACTAATGACAATTTTCTCTTTTTCTGCCTCATGAAAACAAAAGTCAAAAAACAGCTCTTGACAAGGAGACCATTTAAATGCTCGTGTCACCTGCAAATTTCAGCATGTTTCTAATATGTCAAGTTTACAACACATTTAAGTAGGAACAGAGGAAACCATCATCTACTGATGAAAGGGTAGGAAAGGGTAGAGATGGAAGAGTCAGATTCATGGCTATTTCCATACAACCAAGTGTGCAATACTAGTCACCAAATCCTTAGATGCACCAGTACATGTATCCAGTGTTACCTCCTGTTGCCAATTTCAGTTTTGCTCCATGTTCTGAAACGGAAGAATTTTTTTTTTTATATTCTAGTTTGTACTAGTAAAATTAGAGGGGTGGGAAGGGAGTGGAGATTCTGGTTCTGGTCTCCAGGGCTGTGAAAAATTAGCTTGAAAAACTGAGCTGTAATGGGAAATAAAACAAGGGTAAAATAGCCTAAAAGGACGAGTCGCAGAGAGAAAGGACAAAGCTTTAAGGTGCCCCTTATCCCCTTATTTCCCATCCGTTTCCCTCACTTCATACAAACACCAATCTTGCTTCCAAGATTCTTGCTTGCACTGATGGTGCATCTGAATTTCTAGTGTAGAGGAACAAATAATACTAGTAGACAAAATACACAAAAGAAACTAGCACCTTTGTGGGCATTCTTCACGTGGCTCAAAAGCAAAAGAGATTAGTTAGGTTATTTCTCCATCCCTTATATTCACATTATACTTATTATATGAGCTTTAGAGTGGACAAAGAAAGACCAAAGAAAGCAAGCTTACAGGAGGCCATCCTTAAACATATTACAGTGATTATTTTGTGATTTTACATTTACTTTCTATTGAATTGATTCTTCTCATGCATGCATATACACTAACAGACTGCAACTGGAGTAGCAGCAGACACATTTGTTCTTTGTTATGAAAGGAGCAGGATTAGAATAATGCATGCATGTTTTTCACCACCACTCCTTTCTTTTATTATTATATTTAATTACATTTTCAGACTATGCTGTCCTGCCCCACATATACATACTTATGCTACGTGAACAGACACAACGTCTCTTTGTGTTGTTCTGCATCTCAGACACTTGCACACTCCTGACCAAACAATGAGCTGGCGGGAAAGGGAGCTGATCTTAACTCACTAAAGAAAGAGCTCAGTGAGACATGAAGATGCACAGTGTGATTTTTTTTTCCCCAATCTAAGTTCATCAAAATAAGGCTCCAAATGAGTCCCTGTCTCACACAATATAGTTTTTTTCAGAGCTTGTTTGTTTTTTTGTGGGGCAATTTTTGTTTTCACCTTATTAATGCAAAGTCTACACCAAAATGCTTTATGTCATTAGTTAGTAGGAGACAAAAGAGGCACAGGCAGAGGGTATCTCTCAGCTGAGCCTGGATATGAGAGGGGAATTCACTGAAATGGACAGACAGATTTCAGCAGCGCAGAGGGAGCAGCTGTTGCTCTGACAGTAATTAGACTGGGCTGAGAACCTGGAGGAAGGGAAAAGATAGAACCATGAAAGAACACAAGGCAAAGGAAGACACTCATTGCTGAATCAGCAGGTTATTACAATTTTTAGAGGTGTGGGAAATAGAGTAATTCCCACAAGAATGTCAGCATCTTATTTGTAGAGACAAAAGCTTGTTCAAAAGCCGTTTAGCAAGTAGTAGTGATAATGCATTACAAGAAACAAAAGCAGAAAATGTTGAAGTTACTACCTTTTACTTCTTTTTTTCATGCCAAGTCCCTTTCCCTGCATATTGGCTACACAAAGTTATAATAGAATAATACAATTCCTAGTAACTGGCTGCATGAGAGGAACTCCATTTTGTCAAGTTGAATACATCTCACAAGCAGTATCCCATCTAGCAGATGGAAACACTGAAACAGAGGCTGGTAAAACTACTGTAACAACATCACCAAGAGGTTTAAAGAACTATGAACAGAATTTCCCCACTCCCCCTGATGATATCCTC
The DNA here is from genome assembly GCA_013399855.1 of Oxyruncus cristatus. Classification (NCBI taxonomy): domain Eukaryota; kingdom Metazoa; phylum Chordata; class Aves; order Passeriformes; family Cotingidae; genus Oxyruncus; species Oxyruncus cristatus. The sequence goes on from VXAY01002913.1 coordinate 347,673, forward strand.
GTGTACTGAGTAACAGCTGCCTTCTATAGCCAACACACTCCTCATTAGCCTAGGCTTCGAGGAAAATGCTCTCTGAAGACTGCTGACTATTCCTCTCCCTCTTCCTTCACTCCCAGTTCCCGAAGTTTCCTGATGTAATGCACTTTTCAAGACACCCGTGACACTCAGTTGACCACCATCTGGAAGGCAATCAGAAGCTCCCTCTAGCAAATGAATATGAATCAGAACATGAATCCCACTCCTCTTCTGCAGCAGGATAGGAATGCACAGCTGTTACTACATCTCATTTCAGAGAGGCATCAGAAACTTGACATTCATGACCACCCCAAGCACATTCTGAAACTCTGCCCTGCTCAGGTCCTCACTGGCAATCGGCCAGGCCCTTGGTGGTTGGGACCACTGTGCATGAAACGTATCAGATGGCATATTGCCTTTTGTCATTTCTGGGAATTGGATTAAGCATGAGGACTGCTGCAACACTTCATCTTGCTCCCACTGCCCTCCTACCTCAAATGGAGACGAAGAATTAGTCTGTAGTCTTACAGAGATGTAGCCAACAGATAAAACGCATCCCAGCCTGCACTGTAGCGTTCTGTTGCAAGTTACACTGAGTTATGGAATATGTGATGGCATTCCACAGCAGACATATAAATGTAGTGCAGCATGCTCACTAAAAAGAAATACCCCTAAATTATAATTCCTCGCTGCCTCATCTTTCAAATCAAGGAGGTACTGCTTAGCACTTATGTGTTAGTAAAATTCTTGTGAGAAGGTGCAATGGCCTAGGTCCTGTACATATTTTTATTATTAAAAACAAGACTATAAAAAACCAGGAAGACCAGAGTAGCAGGGTGAATAGCAAATAAGCTTTTAATTAGAAGTTATACCTTCAAAAGAAGGTATGTAGTCTAATACAGTTCAAGTCAGTTCAAGTTAGAAAAGTTCAAGTTAGAATAGTTCAAGTCAGAAACCACAGCATATTGACTGCAGGAGGTTTTTGGCTTCTCGGTCGCAACTGGGACTTCACAGGTAGTTACATCAGGTCCCTTAGCACTACCAATGCTTTGGGATCCCACATCTAGGGGATGGTGATAAACATCCTTCTTTATAATATACTTTGGGATCTTCAGTTCTGCACACCAGCAAAGCTCCTGTCCTTCGCACATCTACAAATTAAAGCTCAGTTAGCGTACAGGGAAGAGTGAGGAAAAAAGAGATGAATATGGGAGGATGGAGAGAGAAATGAAAAGTTTAAGTGATTTTTTTTCTTCTCAGCTGTTTGACCGCCATATTTTCATTGGCTTTTTTTTTATTATTATTTTCAATAATGCTTTGGCAGTTCCCTGTTCCAGCTGTAGTGAGCAAGAAGCTGATGCAGCATCTTTGCTGCTGACAAACAGTTGGAAGTTTTGAGCCAATGAAAACAGCAATGTCCATGTACAGTGTACGTTGGAGAACCAGCAACATAGCAACCATGGAAATGAGTCCTTTGGCCAGAGGGCAGGATTTACGTAAGGAAGAGAAATGCTACAGTTTAAATCAAGAGCTCAACAGTATCCCCAGTCAATTGCTGGAGACTATTTTCACTACACATTTGTTCCACTTCTGCAGCTACCTCTTAAGTTATTTCATCTCTACTGAGCCTGAGTTCAGTTCTGGTTTTTCGGTTCAAGAGAACTTGGACCCCTTGGTGTCAAGAATTTAACTCTTCTTTTTTTGTTTTGCTTTTAAATGAGGAAAGTCTCACACCGTTTGTGCAAGGGCAGTCTCCTGACGCTCTGCATTTTGACACAGGATTGAAATGCTGGTTTGTAGCTGACACACATCAAAGCAACTGACTGCACAAAGCCACACCACGTCACACAGTCCGAAGTTACACTCTCTATTATTACCTCAAAGTTCTCCACTTAGGGCTGTATTCTGCAGCACAGATCCAGCCTCCCAATTACTAAAAGTCTTCAAGCCACAGCCTTTGCCTGTAACGCCTTTTAACAATGCTTATAGAAATAAAGAAATCCAAGAAGCTGAAAGCAAGGCTAGAGCTCTAATGAGCACTACTAACTGCATGGGCAGAGCACACTGACCACAAAGCACTACTTAGGCAAGTACTGCCATCAATAGGCCAATGAAGACAGGGTCATTTGTCTACACTTCAGTTTTGCCCATAAAGACTGCGCTGTCCTCCTCAATCCCACCCTTAAACTGACATAGATTGGAAATTTATACTGTGTCATCACAAAATTCAACTTGCCACTGTCTATCTTGCCACTTAAAGAACTGATTTAAACTGCAGCTCCAACAGGGAACTTACTGATATACCTCTACAAATAAAAAGACTTAGAGTATAATAAATAAGCTGCAATATTGAGCTCCTGTATGGCTATTACTGCATATCCACAGTGCATTTACAGCATTATGCTTTTTTTTTTCCCAGCTCTTAGAGTTCCAATTTCTTTCCCATGAAACTGAACTGGAAAGCTCCCACTTCTTGCACAGCAGCTCCTGAAACATAATTCACTTGGTTGACACAGTTGCACTGAAGTAGCTTACTGACATTCCACCAAATTACATGTTTTCCAGTCTGCACAAGCCTCCTGTTTTTCCTGTTTACCTGTAGAAACACGAAGCTCTTCTATCACACAGAAATTCCTTTCTTTATAATCTCATTTCTTCTGAGAGGTTCCGACTTCGCATTTTCTCTCAGTCTGCCTTATACAATTGAACCATTAGCAACCCCCAGCTTCTTCTATCATCTACACAACTTTGAGTGTTACTTATCTGCTGTAAAGCTACTTTATCTACCCTGCAAACTTTAAAAATGTGAACTTTAAACGTTCAAGAAAGCAAATTATGTATAACAGCAAGACTGAAATCTAATTGTGAAGAAAATCCAAAGAAACTACTATTAGTGACATGTAACATCTGTAGTATGATCTGGGCAATCCTCAAAAAACCCTGCTAACACTCAGCCACCTCTTTTCTCCAACTCAGACATGACAGTATTGAGAAGAAGCTTAGTGAATGACTTTCAATTTGTTACTAAAAAAGCTGATGTCCAGTCAATGCAGAGCCACTAAATAAAACCGCTGGCAAAATAAGCCAGCACTGGGCACGACAGCTGGCCATCAGGAGATCCAGTGAGCAAAAAATGAACCTTTCCAGCAAAAGTGAGGACTTTTTTTTGTCACTGTTGAAAGTGTTAAACATGTCCTCAGGCATTCTGCTTTTCCCATGTACCTGATGGAGTTCAGAAGTATCAGCTGCAGCTCACTAGTCCATCTTGAAATCCACCTGGTTGTTCATGGGTTAACTTTATTTGTTTTATATTACTTACAGTAATTGCTATTAATACCATATAGGCAGAAGTGATGCAGCAATTCCTACACTATCTGTTGGCTGATTTAATTAACTTTTCCTGAGGTCTCTTCTTCCCACAAACTGGTTTTGGTGCTTGTGTTTGCTCTCAAATCCAATTGAGCTTGTATTCTGTGACTCAGAGGTGCATTTATCTGCTTAGCACTTCCCTCAGTCTTCTGTTACACCTAAAAGCTTTCACAGCCTTCCTATCTTACTTAGACAAGCTAACACAGCCATAACTATAGACAACTAAACCCTTTCCTTGCATACTCCATTATGATGCAATTAGAAAGGATCCTGATACATCAACAGATAGGAAATAAAAGGACGAGAATTAATTTATGGGCTCACTCCAGGAAAAGTGAAGACTGATCAAATACAAGTAGTAAAGGTGGGCATCTCATCATTTGGGAAGCTCACAGAACATAACGGCTGCAACTTTAACATTTCTCATGCAGATGTTTATGTTACTGCTGGTCCCGAGGAGCACATTAGCAGCAGTCACTAAAGCAGAGCTTTAAAATAGGGAACATGTCCATCTTAAATCTCTAATAAGGGAACACAAATAACAGAATTTTCCCTAACCTGCTTTCCCCAGTTTTTCGTCCACAAAAAATAGAAAGTTGAGACTTCCACAAAGCTGTTGTCCTTTACCCTTGAAGTTTACCTTCTATGTCTAATTGTTCTCAGGCTCTTAGGACTTGCCTAGCTGGATACAAGACTGGTCAATGAGCTACCTATTTGATTTGAAGCACAAGACTTCTGGATTCTCTCCTTCTGACTTTGGGGTGGTAGAGGGTTTAAATCTATACAAATCAGGATGCCACAGTTCTACATCCTTACACAATTAGAGAAGATGCCCAGCAGGCAGGGGAGAGAAAAGAAGAGGGGCAGCACAAGGGTTCAATTTACATTTACTCCAGGTGAATCATGTACAGATCCCTGCAAAGCAGAGGAAAAAGCATCTACACTGAGTCACCTGTTCTTCTGTGTGCTCTTCACTCTCGATAATCAGGCATCCAAAAATTTAAAAAATCCCACTTAGAAGTTTGATAATGAGTTTCTTTCTCATCAAAAGTCAAAATCACCCTGCTGCCAAGAACATCCCTTTTTATTAAGACAGAAGTTTTGTTTTCATTAAATTTATCCATTAATAGAGAGTAACTATTTGAGTTTTGAGGAATTTCTATACTGTCAGTCTTCATGACTGCATTGAAATGTTACAATTTCTCCTCAAGGCTCAGCTCATGAAGTCCTGCAGTGTCATAGGTTCAAATATGCTGTTTCAAGTGTTTCAGAATCCACAAATCATTGTTTCAAAGCCCTCTCTGTGAGCTGCAACAGAAAATAACCCTCACTGATCTATCTATGGAAACAAACACTAATTTTAAGGTGTTCCATCACATCAGGGATGACTGACTTACATGTTAAAAAATAAGCAGTAGAGAGTATTAAAAAACCTTTCCATCTTCCAAGTAAAGACATGTTTTACCTGAGAAAACCTTTTTTCTAGATGATATGTTGAAGAGTAATATAAAGTCTATCTAAACTGTTGTCCAGACAAACCCTATTTCCTGACCAACCCTTCCAACCTGTATCTCAAATACATGCAGCCTCATACCGTGGTCAGGGAACACACTGATGAGACCATATGTCCCAGGTCATTAGAATTACTGTGGCTAGAAGCTGCACTGGATTTCTTAATGAGCTGAAATTAGACTGTTACCAAATCACAGCTGAAGCTATGGATGCTCTATTATGCTCTGACAGCCAGTACTCTCTCAGTAGGGACTATTTAAGAAATGCTGGAACTGGTTGGAAATTTCATCTATTAGCTTCAGTGTCTCTGATCTGAACCTCCCTCCAAACATGTTATGAAGCTACAAACTAGATGAATTATAGACACCACCACTTACTGCTACCTGACCCAGTAAAAAGCCAGATGGAGGTCTAAGCAAGAAACAAACAAAAGATGAGAACAGCTGAGAGTGAGATTATTCTCAGCAATATGCAATTTAGGTGAAGCCTTTGAGTTCCTGGCCAACTGCCCATGAGAATGCTGCTTAAGCCAAATTGAATACTTCTGTCCTATGGGTGTTTACAGAAAGACACCAGTTATGGAGTGCTGCAGGGACAAATGAATGGGACTAAAAAAAAAAATTTAAAAGAAATGAAAAAACCAGGACCAGACTTAAAATGGTACAAATACTGTGAGTTTTCCTAGCTATAGCTGAATTATCCATGACCCCAAAGACAGTTTGAATACTAAAGTATTCAGTGACTGTTGAATCAATCATTCAGTCTAATTTCTAGTTAAAAGAAGTTAAAAAATCAGTAATTTTTAAATTGTGAGAATTAAGCAGTTTTGATTTCTTTTTGAAACCCTAAGGCATACAGACTAATAACAGATCACATAGATTTGCTGAAATGCCCATCAGTCAGGCATGTTCCACATCTTAATTCTAAAGCAGGTGGTCAGTTCTACAGAAAGGGGGACAGGGGAAAACCCACACAAAACAACATCTGTTGTACTTATAAAAGTTAACTGTACTTCTAAAAACTGACCTTTTCTTTTTTGGTTTTGCTTTTTTTTTTCCACTCATTGTTTTTTTTTTTTCCTTCCCATCCAGTTGTTGAGAGGCTCAGAGAATCTGGCTGGAGAGCATCCTGCAGAGCAAGTCCTGGGGGTGCTGGTGGGCAGCAGCTCAGTGTGAGTCAGCAGTGTGTGCCCGGGCAGCCCAGAGGGCAAACCACGTCCTGGGGAGCATCAAACACGGCATCACCAGCCAGTCAGAGGGAGGGGAATATCCTACTGTGCTCACCTGGTGTGCTGGGTGCAGTTCTGAGCCCTGTGTAAGAGGCATGTGAATATCCTTGAATGTATCCAGAGGAGGGCAACGAAGCTGGAAATGGTTCAAAGCTTCACCAGGGAAGGTTCAGACTTTATGTTAGGAAGCATGTCGTTACTGAGTGGGTGGTCAGACACTGGAACAGGCTCCCTAGGGAAGTGGTCAATGCCCCATCCCTGTCAGTATTTAAGAGGCATTTGGAAAATGCCCTTAATGATATATTTTAACTTTTGGTCAGCCCTGAAGCAGTCAGATAGTTGGGCTAGGTGATAGTTTTATGTCCCCTCCAACTGAAATATTCTATTCTATTCTATTCCATTCTATTCTACGCCATTCCATTCTATTCTATGCCATTCCATTCTATGTTTCTTCTTTAACTTTTGTGGTTTATGTTTCTTCCAAGTCTCCCGAAATCCTACGTCCCTGTCCAGTTACAAATAATACAGCGTAAAGCTGTACTATCCCCATTTTAGGTCCTTACCACACCATTAGCTAGAACTCCTTTTAAAGCCATGAGCTCCAGTGCAATTTTCAGATCAACCAGTTCTGTAAGAATGCTATTAGAACAATATATTGGGTACTTAAGCAAAACCAAAGTAAGAATCTGCCAGGAACATGTGTCAGCTAGAGGTTATAGCAAACAGAACTATTTTTCATTTTCATCTCATTGTACTCCACTGCCTGTCATTGCTGGCCTAGTTACATCTTGCTACAGTGGTGCATGAACTTGTCATCTCAAAATTAGACTGCTGTGACCTGCATGGTGTGATGCCATCTAGGCACTGCAGCTGGCAAGCGATGCTGAGGCTCATCTATGAGGTGACCTGGTGCCACTTGAGTACGTGGGGCTCATGTTTCAATGATCTGTACCTGCAAATTCAAGGTTCTGGTTTAATAATTACAGCCAAATTACTTGAGAGAGAATTATCCAAGAAACTGAGCCCTGCTGACATCTGCTGATATAACAACTCGGCCTTGGAGATAAACAAAACTACCTAAGAGGGAGGTCTCAAAGACAGGTTCATGATTTGGTCTGCTCATGCCCACTGAGAGTTCAGCACAGATCAAATTCATTTGGATACACAGGGACATGCTTTCTCATTCATTCCAACCTTTCCCAAACTCTAGCAAACAGATGGGCTACAGGTGAGGGGTGACTGACAGTCCTTTTATCTGCATTTCATTTGCAGCTAAAGCAACTATACCACAAAATATGCTCTTAGAGGCTTTCAATAAACACAACATTGTTGTTACTAAGAAACCAAACCAAACAACAAAAACCAACAAATAAAAGGTCCCTATCAAGCAAAACATTTTTAACACCACCCTTTACATATGCAGATCTTCTGGACATCTCAACTGACCACTGAAGTAACTGAGAGCACAGGATTTCATTTAGAAGTTCCTCTCTGACATCAGCACTTCTAGTTCTGCGTTTTTGAAAAGGTGTTTTGCAAAGTCTTGCCAATTTTGCTTTAGTTATTTCCAGTTAAGGATGTTTAAATCTATTTTGAAGCAATGCACCCACCAGAAATTCATGAAATCACTAAAGGAATCATTAGGACATAAATCACACATTACCCAACCCTATCATATATGCATCTCTTGGTTTATGCATAACAACATAATGGCCCATTTCAACACAAAATATAGTTTACATATCCAGGAAAAGCAGAGAGGTGTCACTGCCAATCCTGTCCTGTTCTTCTAGAAACATGCAATTTAAGTGTATTATCAAAATGCAATAACCGACCTCTTCATAAATCTTCAAATGCTCCTACACTGAAATCTTTTAATATCATCTTTTTTAGAAACTACTCAAAACAACTTTCACTATTAAAACACTGAATTCTTTTCTTCTCATTCACAACATTTTCTCTCTGCTTTCCTTCATTTTTATAACCTGCAGTTAAAAAACTATACCAGATATTTCCTGAAATCTAAGGTACCTCCTACAACTAAGAAGACATGAAGGTCAGATTTTAAGCAACAGGGTAAATACATTACAAGCAGATTTAGCTTTGTACAGAAGGAAGGAGCTACAGGATTACTTTAGGAACACAGTTGCATAATGCAGATGTGCTAATACACAGCACTCTATGTCACTTAGGAGCAGGTAATATCTGAGTGGTTTAGATACCAGCATTACTACTGATGATTTCCCACATGGTCACATATGGGAAATACACTAAACAACCATATCAAAGTTCATCTGTGAGAAGTTCATGCACTGTATGACTCATGACAGAAATAAATCTTCTTGAAAATACATTTCTTTTCAGGGATCTTTTTTTGCTGTTTTTGTTTTAAAAGGGTTTACAATCATTGTTTATGACCCAGAATAAAAATTGCTATGACAGCATTGGTTGTGGGAAGCTGTAACTAATCACAAGTCAAAGCTGATCAAATGCCCACAGTTTTGCCTCATTCTTAAAGAATGACCTTATCGTACAACAAATAAACCTATTATGCACTTTCCCCACCCCAAAATCCTCTATAAAAATGAAATGTAATATTACGCCACTTGGCAATGTATCAGGACTTATGGCCCATAAAGGGAGAGCTAAAGGCTGTACCAGATGCTTCTTCACCAGAAAACTAAGACAAACTGGAGCAAGACAGGCGAGGCCTTTGTTATTGCTAATGCTTCCATGTTTGTTCTTGGGATCTTGACATCCTTAGGGTGGAAGAGACCATTACATTAGCTCCTCACAGACTTAACTAACTCACAGGGAGAATTTTAAGCTATTCAGATCACCAGCCAAACCAATACAGTGATGCTGCTATAGATAGCAGTCCAATTCATTTGATTCTGAAAGAAACACACACAGCGGCAAACAAGCAGTACCCACTGGCTGCTGCAACTCTTCCACTGGGAGAGTGTTTCTCAACTCCTGATCTTCCACAGGTAGCAGAATTATGAAGGAAAGTTCACCTATTTTACTCCTGCGACTTCTTCACACAGCCACACCATATTGCATAACAGAGGAAAAATGGTTATTGCTGCACTGTCCTCATCCCACCCAAACAGACTGCAGTGGAGTACAGGAAGACATCCAACATCTTCCTCACACTGCACAGAGAAGAGACTTGAGGTGGAAGAGAATAAGACTTATGGCCTACTGCAGGATCTTTTCCCCACCTTGATTTGTTTCACTCCTGACTGCTCAGGTCTAGCCTGCCCTTAGGCCATGCACTGTGCTGAGCAGCACAGCTCAAACAAGATCAAAATAAAAGCCGGTGGTGCAGGAGAGGTAAACGGTAATGAATGAATGGTAGCACAATCTTCTATGTCAAAAACCTCAAGGCTCTATATTTTTGGAAAAGTACTTTTTCCTTTAAATTCTCACACACTGGAGGAAGCTGTAATGGACTAGGAAAACCTAAACTTCTGTAAGAAATTTTCTCCTGAGAGCACAAAGTAACTGCTGCCAGGACATTGCATAACCAGGCACAAAATGAAGCAAGCTACTGAAAGAGGCTAGTCTTCCAACCACTCGTATTTTAAATAGGAAAGCAGAAAGGGGAAAATAACAAAGCAAAGCTTAGTTATCTACTAGGACCTTTAAATATGAAAGTTTAATATTAAAATATAGAAAGTACCTTCTACAAAGTGGTTTCTTTTACAGGAACCACATCTGAAGAAGTATGGCCTATTAAGTAGTCAAGCTCAAATGCAATCTGCTCTCAAATGTCATCAGAAGAACAGTGACTTTCCACCAGGTCTATTCCCTCACATACAGCTGCAGTTTCATCTGTTAAATATAATGACAAAAATAGCCAATGAAGGTTTATTGCTCCTTTTGTCCTGCGAAGGCAATGCAGTTCAGAGAGAGGGAGCAGACATTTACCCTTAACTGTAAATCATCAAAACAATTTACAGCTGGTTTAATTTCTGCACATCTACAAACAATGAGATTTCATAGTGACAGTTTGGGGCACAACCACAACACCACAACTCGGCCTCACAGGGAGAAAATCTGACCCTGGGCAACTTCTCTTCTGTTGTTTATAAATAAAGCCTACTTATGATCTCTCTATTTGCATGATTGGCAGCTAGGAACAAAATAAAAATGCTATGGTTTTGCTCCTTTTTATTGGTTCCTTCTTGTGATTTAGAACCAATAAGAGAAAGAAAACTGCTCTACTACTGCATTTTTTTTTTTTTTTTTTTAGAATTCTATGCAAATCCAGCTTTTACTAAAATAATGGTAGGGCACTGTCCAAAAGCCAAGCAGCCCTGCACTTTGCAGAACCCCATATGAAAAAAATTAAGCAAGCATCAACCATTTTTGAAATCTGCCCCATCAATCAGCATAGGCTGGCATGAATGCTTATGTTATGTCCAAAACTGCCAAAAAAGTGTCAGAGATAACAGATACTCTCTGCAACATAAAAAGGAAACGATGGCAGAAAAAAACAAGCAAAGTCACGTAACCTGCAGTACTTTCAGGATACCATAACAAAAAGTGATAAAGCCATTCTACTCACAGTGACTCCAGCTCAGGCCTTCTTCTCCTCAAGTCTGGGAAAACTGCAATCCACTGTTTGGCATCAGCGTCAGCATCATGCAGCCAAACCATGCAGTCTGCTGTCTGAAACCCATTTTTTCCTTTTCTTCTTTTTCTCCAATATAATAAATTTTTCTTCTTTTATCTCTTACTGTCCCTACAGCTTAGGTATTTTAATTCTTCTTTCCACCTCTGAAGCTAAAGAAAAGGTTTTGACAAAAACAGACAAAATTTCCTTATAATTACATAGTTGTAGAAGCTTAGCTTGAAAGGGAAAACACTGTGTCCTTACCATCAGTACGAAATTGCTAGTGTACGAGATTTCCTTAAGAGAGGTGCAGGTTACTTTTCAGATCACACCATTTGTAGGGAAGGAAACAAATATCTGACACCAAACCAAGGAAAAATCAGCCTTATCTTACACAAATCATAAGAGAGAGTTCCTTTCCTAAAGGCTTACTGATACTCTTTCATTACTGTTCGAAGCACCATTCAAAGTTTAAGTGCAAATAAACATTTGATTACTCATCTACTGAAAAATATTGTTCAACATTTGCAGTAACCATAATGGATTCAAAACAGAAAGAAAGGAAATAGACCCCAAAAAGATACATAAGCAACGACCTCACAAAACAGAATAGATTCTTACTTTAGAATCCGAAGAGATGACTATCACATCTTTCACAATACACCTGTGAAACGACTTACACTTTTTACTATGCATTTCACCACACTTTTTTAATTAAGAAATGTAATGCTTCCAATTTTAGGTTTAAGTAAAGAAAAGCTGCTTTGGCAATTTTCATGTGAGATGTGAAAATAGTAATTTTTAACTGTTTTGACCTTTCTAAAGTCTTCATATTGGATTATGTTTTCTAGTTGCTGAAAGAATAGAATACCATCTGGAAGGACAGGAGTTGCCATTTTGAAGCTCTGCTAGGGGAAAAAAAGATGACTGTAAAGCAAAGCACAGGATAAGAAAAGATCAAGTGTTTTGGAATTTAATTTAAAATTACATACCAACAAAACCTATGAAATTAATTGTAAGTGCTATAACATTAACATTTACTTTCTTGAGAAAAATGAACAGAAGGAATCTTTAACACATTCCCATCTCTGGCAACTCTCCCCTTGTTTCTGAAACAAGGTGGTTCGAAATACCCATCAGACAGGAAATACAAGCATACGTCTTCAGAGCTAATGAATTGTGAAACTACTCTCTTTCCATGACTACTGATCAGTCTAACTGCATGATACAGCTAGAGGCAAAAAGAAAGTTAGAAAATTAAAAACTAGATTTTTAGGCTTTAAGAGGACTCAAAGAATTAAAGCAAATTAATTGCTAAAATAAGCATCACATAATAGGCTCCAAAGAGAACAAAACTCCGTTTCTTCTGGTAAGGAAGAATGAAAGCTGTTCTTCTAAAACTGGTTTTCTGAAAGAACTCTAGTGTTTCAACCGCCCTCTAGTGTTAAAATAAATGAACAGGCAAGCCAAGAGGAAGGTTGAAAAGATGCTAGAGTTAGGAAATTAATCACTACGGTTTCTTTTTAACCACGGTAAAACTAAAAATTATAAATTAGATTTTTAAAATATCAGTGGGCACTTCTGTCTTAACATGAAGGTTTTCAAACCTTTTCTGTAATCTGCAATTCTGCCCCACAGCAGCTGGCTACATGAAATTATGGGAGATCTTTGACTCAACTTTAAGCCCTATATTTCTGTGAAAACTGGAAACAGTGCCCAAGGAAAAGTTCTGCTTAATGCTAAAAAAATAATTTATTAGAATTTTAAAAGAGAAAAGAATCAGTCATCTATTTCCATAGCCCATGATGTAAGATAAGCAAATACTAAAACTAAAGGACAAATACTGGCTTTTGTAATTCACTTCATTTAAAATAAACAGTTCATACACCACCATAGCTGAAAAAAATCTCCTTTTCCTCCTGAGGTCCCACACATAAATTTTAATTTGAGTTTAAACAGCATGGAGAACAAGGAAAGTTTAGAGGCAAACCTTCTCTGAAGGTGCTAAAGTCCTTTACCAGCAAATTAAGTGGTATCTTGAGCACCAAAACCAAAGTGTAGTTAATATGGTGAAAAGTGAGACTCCTAAGAATATTACGTACTTACAGAAAAAAGAGAAATGTTCTAACAGATAAGTTTTAAAATGGGCTAAAATACAGATCAGGGATTTAATGACTAGGAAAAGAAATCAACACTATGTTTGGATCGCTACATCAAATTCAGCAAGGGTTACTACTGAGGGAGTGAGGGCCCTGTCTAAAGCTGGATTTAATGCACACAATTTAATGGGAATCATCAGAACCATTATTCATGGGCAGATTTGTTCTATGCAATACAAAGCTTTTACTCTGAGCTAGTACGGACCAAGTTTGCTGCAGAACCAGTGACAGTGTAATCACATCAGGAGATTGCTGTTCCTGATCTAATTAATTCTGCTGAGAGATAAGGGTGATTAGCTCAGCTGTAACGCTGTAATAACATATCTACTCTTCTTTCAGGACTTAGATAACACCTCCACGTGATACCACAGGTGTGTACAATTTCAGTCAGTAATAACCAGGGATTTTCTGAAGAGTCTATGGTGTACTTCTGTCTTTGAAAGATCAGGGATCTTGGGATCCCTGGGAATCACAGAATCAAGGAGGGTGGAACGTGGCTCTTGAGATCATATCATCCAGCCCCCTGTTCACAGTGTCAGCTACAGCAGGTTGCCCAGGATTGTGTCCAGTTGGTTTCTGAGTATATCTCCCAAGATGGAGACTTTGCAATCCCTCTGGGCAACCCATTCCAGTCTTTGACCATGTTCACAGTTAAAAAAAATGTCTTAAATTGTGTCCACTGCCTCTTGTTCTGTCAGTGGGCAGTACTGAGTCTGGCTCCCTCTTCATTCCACCCCCTCCATGAGGTGTTACACAAATTGGTTTTTCCCTGTTGAGCCTTCTCTTCTCCAGGCTAAACAGTCCCAGCTCTCACTGCCACTCCTTATATGAAAGATGCTCCAGTCCCTTAATAACTTTTGTGGACTTCTGCTTTACTAGCTCCAACATGTCCATATTTTTCTTTTGCTGAGAAGCCTACAACTAGGCACAGTACTCCAGCTGTGGCTTACCAGTGCTGAGTGGAGAAGAACCACCTTCCTCAAAATGCTGGAAATGCTTTTCCTAATGCAGTCCTGAATGCCGTTGGCAGCCTTTGCCACAAGAGTGCATTGCTGGCTCATGGTCAGCTCACTGCAGAGCTACTTTCCAGAGGTCAGCCCACAGCATGCACTGGTGCATGAAGCAGGTACACATTCTTGGAACACATTTCTGTGCAGATGCAGATGTTGTTGGTGAGTGGGAACAGTCAACACAGATTAATCAGTGACGAATCTTGCCTGACCAACTGGATTTGTGGACAGTAGGAGAACACTGGATGTCATTTACCTCATCAAGTCTTTTAACAGTCTCTCACAGTGCCCTTTTTATTCAATTCCAGAGGTCAGCCCACAGCATGCACTGGTGCATGAAGCAGGTACACATTCTTGGAACACATTTCTGTGCAGATGCAGATGTTGTTGGTGAGTGGGAACAGTCAACACAGATTAATCAGTGACGAATCTTGCCTGACCAACTGGATTTGTGGACAGTAGGAGAACACTGGATGTCATTTACCTCATCAAGTCTTTTAACAGTCTCTCACAGTGCCCTTTTTATTCAAGTAATGGCACTACAGTCTGGACAGGTGAAAAACTAGACAGGTAAAAAACTGCTTGAAAGGTTGGGCTTGCAGAATAGTGGTTGAAGTTCATACTCTATGCTGCGGCCCCAGCAATGAGTAGAGTACTGCATGGGTCTATCTTGAGGCTTATCCTGTTGAATATCTTTATCAGTGACTTGAAGAAGGTGACACACTACTCTCTCATCAAGTTTGGTGATGACAAAAAACTAAGGGATGCAGTCAATAAGCTCCAGGGCAGAGCTACCCTTCCGACAGACTGAGACAGGCCAGAGAAACAGTCCACCAGGAACAGACCTCTGCTGAAACGTGACAACTCTGTGGCAACGAGGGTAAACAGGACTCAGAATTGCAATGAAGGCTAAAAGCTTACTGGGCTGTATCCACAAGAGCATACATAGTAGATAATGGAAGTGGTTGTTTTCCTGTACTCAACACTGTATTAAACCTGATTCTGGGCCTGCAGCAAAAGAAGGACATGGGTAAAAGATGTGGAACAGTTGGAGCGAGGCCAGAGGAGGGACATGAAGATGATCAGAGGGATGGAGCACCTCTCCAGTGAAGACATGCTGAGAGTTAGAATTTTTTCAGCCTGGAGAAGTGAAGTCTCTGGGGAGAGACAGCAGTCTTCCAGTACCTAAAGTGGGCCTGAAAGCTGGAAAGGGACATTTTACAAGGGCATGCAGTGACAGGATGAGGGGGAACAGTTTCAAACTGAGGGAGGATCAATTTAGATTGGATATAACGAAGAAGTTTTTTGCAATGAGGATGATAAAACACTGGCACAGGTTGCCCAGAAAGGTGGTAGGTGCCCCATCCCTGGAAACATTCAAGGGCAGGTGGGATAGGGTTCTGAGCAACCTGATGTAGTTGATGATGTCCCTGCTCATTGCAGGGAGCTGGACTAGATGACCTTTAAAAGGTCCCTTCAAACCCAAACTGTTCTACGAGAAACCTGAACAAGTCCTGCCAAAAGGTCACTAAGTTGCTCGGGGAATTACAGCACTGGGCCTGTGAGGAACAGCTGATGAAACTGGGCTTGTTTCACGTATGAAGGCTTTGGGTAACACAGTAGCAGACTTTCAGTTCCCAAGAGAAGGTTACCAAGAACACAGAGCCAGGCTCGCTATGGAAGTTTTGTGCCTGGAGAACACGAGACCATTGAAGCCGCCACAGGACATTAAAAATCACTGCTCACCTCTGTATTGGAACAGGTGCCTGAGAGGTTGTGCCATCTACATCCATGTAGGTTTTCAAGAACCACCTGGACAAAGTCTGAACAACCTAGTCTGAAGTCAGCACTGATCTTGCTTTGTGTAGGAGCAGGGCTAGATGACCCCTGTGGGTCCCTTCCAACCTGAACGACTCTGCAAGCAACATCACCTTATAAACCTAAGCACAAGGGAGTCTGGGGTATCATAGATTCAATGCCCTTTCTGATAGTAACATCACAAATATCAATATTTATTTATTGTTGGGAGCATTTATAAACGCAGTTTTATCAAATGGTATTTGAAATGGCTTTAACATCTGACATATGCCTATACCAGGGTTTCCTGTTCTACATGCAATGCATAAGGAGCGCCAGCATATGTTTGTAGCATTGAGGAATGTTTGAGCTGCTCACCCACAGCTTATGTGCTTAGTTAGCAGCATTTGTTTCAAGAAAATTTAAAACAGTGTCCCCACTCCCTCCGTATGCTTCCTTCAGTACAAACACACTGACACGGGTACCAAGATGTACAAGGTCGTATAGACACAAGCTTTTAATCAGGCTGGAAGAAAGTCTTTGGAAAGCTTCCATGACACAGATGGTCACCCTTGGCCTGTGCATCACCCCTGTAGTGCCATTACCCTTACTGTGCCTGCTCCATGAGAGCTATCATTAGCATGAAGACTGCCAGTTGTAGAGTAGTGTCAAGTATCTCATCACGGTAGTCAATGATGGGGCCCACATTTAATATCATTAATCTGGATCAAAGCTTCATGTCAATCACGAGTAAACTTGCTGACACAAACTCTGAGAGCAGCAATAACCCAGCAGGGCCAAACCAAATCACTGCCCGGAATGTAGAATCTGATGTAATACTTGGCTTTGAGTTGCTCCCATGACTCTCAGTTACACATACAGTAACAGTCACCCACATTACACAGATACTTTTGTTCAGCAGTTTTGTGAAATCTGTCAAAAAATTCAATGCTGTTCACACCAGTATCAGCACTAGGCATTACATCACAGTAAGCACACTGGATCTTTGAAGCACAGTTAAATATTTAGGAAAAAAGACAAATACAATTTTAAAGCAGAGAAATATGTTTATAAATATTTGATAGGAATGTCAAAGTCTCTAAATGAGACCAGAGTTCATAAAGTACAGAAGTTTCAAAATCACTTTGGTCAGCTACATACTTTCATGGCAGTGCTGCTGCTTTAAGCACATTCTCAGGGTGATAATAAAATTCTGCTGCACAGGCATGCTCAGACACCACAACCAACACACGTACTATCCTTTGGGAATCTCTGAGTTCATACAGCATCTAGTCTGACATCCACCCACTTTTACAAAACAACTCATCTAACCCAAAAGCAACTTCCTGTCATCTTTGTTGACCATCCCACAGCTGCAGGCAGATTAATTCCCCAGGGGCCTGCAGCCTGTTTCCTTTCTCTCCTTTTCCCGACACTCCCTTGTCATTTCATGACAACAGTTACTGAAATGGGAGGAAGATGCCCCCATTTCTGCTGAATAATAAGCATGCCTCCAATCGAAAGGGACAACCTTCCCATCACACGGTGATGCAGTCATGTTCTGTGTCCTTACAGTACCAGAAGGTCACCAGTTCCCACAAACTTCCTGTTTGTGGGCACTGTGGTCAGATCAGAGGAGACACACCGTGATGCACAGTCTGTTGGTGCCTCACTTAAGAAACTCTTAGATCAGCCTGGAAATGCCGAGTGCTATGGTCGAACAGGAAGGGACAAGAAAATCCCTCGTTGAACTTAATAGGTGCAGAATAGACTTAAGAGCTGAAACCAGATATTTAACATCCCTCACCACGTAGGATTTCTTGTGTATTATACTTGGTAGTCACTACCTAACTGTATCCCCAAACTGGTTTAAATGCACTTAACTCACAGCCCTACCATCAACCTTGATGATGACTTCCACAATCTATAATGATGATACGAGGTATGACAGGAACCGCACAATTTTCTTTCATTGTTTTTCCCATCTCTGAGTTTCAGTGAACCTTTTAAGTGAACCTGAGTTTCTTTTATGAATCTTGGGAGACTACCAAATTAAAAGATAGGACAGCATGTATAATAAGACTATATATTTTCAATTTTAAGTATTTCATACGTTTGTTCTAATTGGGTATCCATGGAATTACGATAACGCAAATAAAAGTGCCTAAGGTGAATTAACAGATGTTATTTTGAAACAAGGTACACAAATAGATTTGCAGCATTCTGTAAATCGAGTGGAACAAAAGAGCGGACAAAGTCACTATGCTATTTTAACCTATACCAATGTTGAAGATTAGCCTTTTCTCTCTCTTTAAACACCCTCCCTTACAAAAAAAAAAAAAATCCATGCCAAACTACTTTATTTCTTTCTATATTCATCTCGTATTTTCTCATTCATCAAAGGTTAATCAGCCTCCTTTAATATATTTCAAATTGGGAGTTCAGGATGCTTTAACAAACAGGAATTTGTCTGAGCTTGGCTGGATTCCCTCAACTGCACACTCATCCACCAGTTGTAGATGACTGGTACTAGCCAACTGTAAACCACTGTTCCTGAACAAGTAACAATTGTTAAAAAAAAAAATTAGAGTTTAGGCTATGTATTGTTCTGTGCTGCTATCAAAGGAAGCACTTGCATGAAAATACAAAAGCAGGAAACAGTAAAAAAGTGCATTCTGTGGCACCAGCTCTTTGCCAGCTTAAGTCTTCACTGCATAGTGTATCACACCAATAAATAAAAGGTGCACTGTGAGCAGCTTTAAAGCAAAAACAAACAACAAAAGAACAAAACAAAAATCAAACCAACCAAACAGCCACCTCCCTTAGCAAAAAAAAAAAAAAACAAACCAGCAGACTGAAGACTAAAGCAGTAAACAATTGTGACAAATAAAAAATCTTAACAAAGGTCAGTGTTGTCCCTGAGATTTTCCTTTCAGCCATTAGCTTTGAAAGTCAGACATACACAAACGTTAGTAAATGCAAAGGGTAAAAATTAGTACTCTTACACAGCCATACTCACTGGCTTTACAGAAATAATCTTTTTCTTTTAATTAAGTAACAAGATTATAATAATAAATAACAAGCAAGGTTTCCAGCCTTCTGATTTACCTATTAAAAACTGCAAAATATCAATATCCAATTTACTCCTGGAGCCCTCCTCACATCTTGTGTCACTCTATAATGACCCAAACAGCACTAAGTGTCACAGGTGTGGCCAGACAAAGACCACACTTGACACTTTTTCTGTGTGAGGCACCCAATGCAAAAATCAGCTCTTAGCACATCTTTACTTTCTAGCAGATGAACAGAGCTTGGAATCACAAGCCACAGGAAAAAAACGAACAGTTTAATAACACATATTTGAAGAAATGCCACTCACAATGCTGTAAGTTGAAATTGCGTAGTAACAGTAAAAAATTAACATCAAAACAGTGAAAAAAACATACATGTCACAACACACAGCCTTCACTAATTTCTTCTTGACTGTTTCTATATTCTTTTTAATATGAATAAGACATGTAAGAAACAAGTAGGCAATGCTGTAACACTTCAATTAGATACATAAACACTTTTTAGGCTAAAAATAAATCTCCAGAGACAATATAAACTAATTGTTAGACTTCACGTTTTTTAAAGTATTCTTACAAAAAAAGCAAATAAATTTTAAAATCAAAACCACTTTTAAAAAACGGCGGCAAAACGACTTAGTTTTCTGTTTTCACCTTAAATTGCATCAACTCTTCAAAATGTTTACAAAAATTATTATGACAAGAATATATGCATCATGACATGAGTTCTGCTGAGTAACTAGTATTAACATACTTATTTTCAGCAGTGTTACGTGACAAATCCATCATCCTTTAGCTTGCTTAGGCTGAGAACAATCCAAAATAACCACAGTGTCAACACTGTGTGTAAACACTCATGTCAGAGACAGAGCCCCTTGCAAACTCTGACTGCGTTTTAAGCTTACTTTCTTCCCAAATTCAACCTAATTTTTCTGTAAGGATGAGTTTGTTCTTTCGTAAGTGCTCCACACAAATCTGTGTTATCTGTCCTGCTCAGAGTCAAATTCCATTTCTGTTCTTAGCCATGCATGGCTCACTCCCCATGCCCACAGCATCTCCCGTCATCCTTACCACTGCTAGCAATGTACAGTCAAGCCTGATTTAATGCGCTTCCCTGGAACAGAAGGCAAAAATAGACACGGGAAGGCAAACCAAATGCTAGCAACCTTGGGTTCAAATTTTACCCATCTTGCATAGCATCAAAGAAGCCGCCTCAAAATGTTTACTGCTTTACCTCCTCTCAGTCCACATGACAGGCTTTTGTCAGTTTGTGTGTTTTTCAGTTTCCATCTGACTTTATTGCCTGGCTTTGTTACTGATTACCTTATTAAACCCCCAAAAGGTTTTATCAACCCTCAATTCAATCAGTTAATTGAATCAGGGAAGGTTCTGGGATTTGCTTGATGCAGACCACTTGGAAAAGAAGCTTCCTGATGAGTTACTTCAGGGAATCTCTGCATGAGCCTCTGAAACCCACTATTGAGGGCAAATTAGAGGAAATACAATAGACTTTCCATCTCTCACATCCTGTGCTCTATATACCAATATGCATTTATGCCAGACTTTTTCCATTAATAATACTGCTTTGTGTTACCTGTCCTCACATCTTGCACACCAAATCCTAGGTAACTTACTGTTTCCTAACTCCCTCATTCTCCTTCTTAAACATTCCTGGACTGACGACTTTAAAACAGGAAATATTACGAGGTCAATTAATCTCCATGTCAGCCTGAGGGCAATACAGAGGCAGGCAGTGAAGGAACTGGCAGGATGGCAAATATAAAGCAGCTGAGTAGCCCAGTTTAGTGAAGAACAGCACAGGGCTGAGCACAAGCAAACAGACTCCCAGTACTGCTACTGCAGGAACACACAAAGGAAGAGCGATTAATTAGCTTGATAAAAGGGAAAGAAAGAGGATTAACATCTATTCTTGATACCTACATATATCCCCAACTTTTTTTCAAGAGCACTGAACAGTCAGCCCAAGCAATGGGCTTGGCCGTAGCCTTGGCAATGAGTTCTAAATCCATAATGATACACTATACAAAAAGTATCCAGTGTATCAGCAACATACTTCTGTGCCTCTGTTAGGGGGAAACCCACCTGCCTGAGGGGCACTCAGCTGCCAGAAAATCTGCAGCAGCTGAACTGAAGCGCCAAGAAACACATTAATAAGGAGCAATTTGATATTGGCTCTACAGAGGGCTGGAAAGTTTAAGGTTTTTTCCTCACTGCCATCTCTAACCTCTGTGATACTACAAATGCTTCTCCTCGGTGACAGAAAGGGATGATGGGGGGCAGACCAGGGCTTTTTCAAATGATGGGGGGGGAGACCAGGGTTACTAGCATGGAAAGCGGTGCAGCTCCTGAAATTCCCACCTACGCCCAGATGAAGCTACATATTTCTCTCCTACACTGAATGAAACCGTTCAGGGATTACAAGAGCAATAATTTTATGCAAAAGAAGAAAAAGAAAGAAAGAACCCACTGACAATGAAAGTTTTGTTACTCTAGTAAGTTCACTTTCTTGATTCCTAGAAACAAATACACCTGACCATTCATAGCCTCTTTGAAGCTGAGCTACAAAAGTGTGATATACCAAGCAGAAATTAATAGTTGGGTAAACAAATACAGCAGCCAATAAATCAGAAATCAAAGTGGACTTGACTTCAGCATATAGAGAGCCTCCAGTAGAAAATGTTAAAGGTCTGATAGCAGAAAAACTGAAAACTACTGCTTTAAGAAATTTAGTTCAGGCCACAGCTGTCCAATAGGCTATCATATAAACATATACACATCACTACTAAAAATGAGTGGGGTTAATTTCACCACAGAGATGCAGACAATATGCTGCATGAAACAAAACAGGTACCATGGACCAAGTCGGGCCAGAGAGATAGACTCCCTGATTGCTTTCAGAGGCTGCCATACTCAAGAACTGCTTTATGGAAGGTAGCTGCAGATCACAGCTCTGTGGGAGCTTGGTGTCAAGCAATAGAGACAACAAGCTAAGGAAGAGCAGAAAAATGTACTCCATCAGTGATCACATTCCTCCATGCCTTCTCTCACATGATAAGCAAGGAAGAAACAGCCTCACCCTATCATTCATAAGGAGATCTGGTTACACGTCACTAAGGACTCATATGAAAATTTTTCTCTTTATTAAAAAACTTTAATAAAAATCCACTCGTGGGAGAAGGACACCAATCTGATATTCTAAGGAAGCAGAAGTAATAACAAAACATGTTAATTAATGATGGGGACAAACATTCCAGGTTCAAGCAACGTGAGAAGAGACAGCGATTAATTCAGCAGTATCTCTGGGACAAATAATTTTCCTTTCCCCATAACTAATTTATCTTTTGCCAGTAGGGTGCTCTCATATGTGGGAATTTAAGTTTATGGCACATTAAAATTTAGCCATATCATATTACTCAGTAACTTACAGGACAGGATCATTTACAATTCTGCCTCAAGACCTCAGAATCCAGTTTGAAACAGAGATTCTGTTTTAAACAGAGACTGCGTAAACAAAATTACCCTGACCTGGCCAAAGGCCAACCCCAAGACCACTGCAACTTTCTTTTCCTCGGGCTACCTTAGCATAACTTCTAAAAATGTTCCTGAAGACGTGATCTAACATTATCCATTTAATTGGACAAGTTATACTTATGACAAAGAACAGAGACTGCTGCCAAGAAGTCATTCAAATTAGATACAAACAAGGTGTTGTTCCAACTGTGGACACCCCAGAATGCTCCACACTTATTACAAATATGCACCTTTGGCACAACCAGGTCATCGAGTTATTTCTGTGACTGTAAGGCAGCCAAATAAGTTAACGAAATTTCTTCTCATATTTCTCTTCTTCATCTTGCTTGTCTGATCTCATCTTGAATAAAACGTTACAGCTTGTATTTGTACAGTACTTCCCAGGCCCTCCTCTCTGTGCTGGGTGCAGCATAACGAACTTGGGAGCAATGACCCTGCTCACAGTCCAAAACAAAGTACACAAGCGACGGCCAAAAACATACCATCACAAAGCATCTCACAAACTGAAGACCATCTCCACTGAGTTCTCTACTGAGCAGTTTCCTACAACAGCTTTTGTAATACACTGTATTTAATTCTGAGTGATGAGTAGCAGTATCTCACTAAACTTCAACAGCACACACTAGCAAGGTATTCAATCACTTTATTTTAACAACGATTTGTTGTTCAGTTTCTAGAAATTCAAGTCTGGCAAGCTTTTTAATATGAATGAGAATGTTCCATAGAAAGCAAAAAGCACGTTTCCCATTCTGTTCAGCATGCCTAAGTCCTATCTTCTTTGCAGAAATGGACAACTTTGAAAAGAAAATCCTTGAATTAATGTAGAAGAGTATCTGAAATCTACCAGATATCACTGATCAGCAAGGTAAAGAAAGTGAGGTAATTTCTAAAACACCATTAGAGATGGGATGCTAATTTTTCAATCTGCTGTGAAACTGATTTCAGGAACATAATGGAAAGGGGGGAAAATTGCATATTATCATCAATGCAAGAAAAATGTTTGAAAAATCCTATTTATCTTCCCTCTCTAAGGGACGTGGAGTCTTTTGTACTCCTTGATGATGTGAATTACAGATCAGCATTCTGGGAATCAAGCCTATTCCCATTTACCAGTGTAATATGATCATTTGGCATAATTAACATATAAAATTTCGTTACTGCCATGGACTTGGACCAGATCTGAAATGTAAATATTTATCAAACTGTACATCCTAGTGCCCAGTGCTACACAATGGTGTAACTTAAGACACTCACTTGATTTGCTTTCCCTTCTGGGGGACGGAGTTAAGGCTGCTGTGGGAATTCTCACTTTCATAACATGAGACAGTTTAAACATTATAGATAATGTTACATTAATTTCTGCAAGATCAAATTTTAAAGGTGTAGAAACAAGATGAAAGAGCTCACAGTACAGCAATAATTTCAAATGGCACAAGCATGAACAGAAAGAAAACTCCTGGAACAAATAACAACCATTTCAATCTTTCCCAGCTATCTTTTCCCTAGTGTACTCCATCACCCAGTTTTCCCAGAATACAGGAATCAACAAAGCACCATTCTGTATGATTCAGAGCATGGCACACATGCAAAAAGTAGTCAAAAAACTCATTGCAAGATGTAAATACACAGCAGCCTTAAGCAGAGACATTTTATGACTAAGCCAAGACTCTTTATAACAATCTAAAATTTTACAGCATGAAATTTCATAGGTTCTTTAGCTTACATACTAAAACATTGTCTCATCTACCACAAATACAGATGTTACCTGTATTGATGCCTGACACCCCCAACTATCTCTTCATTCTTTGTCTTGCCACAGAAATACCTGGAAGCTATTCATGTCTGTGCTGGTTTTGGCTGGGGTAGAATTAGTTTTCTTCACAGTGGCTGGTATGGGGCTATGTTTGGATTTGTGCTGAACACAGGGTTGATAATATAGAGATGTTTTTGTTATTGCTGAGTAGGCCTTACACAGAGCCAAGGCCTTTTCTGCTTTTTGTGTAACCATGCTGGAAAACTGGGGGGTACATGAGAAATTGGGAAGAGACACAGCTGGGACAGGTGACCCAAACAGACCAAAGGGATATTCCATATCATATGACATCATGTTCAGGATATAAAGTGGGAGGAAGAAGGAGGAAATGGGGGGACACTTGGAGGGAGGTGTTTGTCTTCCCAAGTCATCTCGATGTGGACCTGCTCTCCTGGAGATGGCTGAACTCCTGCCTGCCTGTGGGAAGCAGTGAATTAATTCCTTGCTTTGCTTGTGTGCGTGTCTTTTGCTTTCCCTATTAAACTGGATTTAACTCAACCCAGAAATTTTCCAGCTTTTACCCTTCTAATTCTCTCTCCAATCCCACAGATGGGGGGGTGAGTGAGCAGCTGAGTGGGGTTTGGCTGCTGACTGGGGTTAAACCACAATCATGTCCAATATCAAATGTATAGATCTTAAGCTAGTTTTATAACTTGTATTAATGCATCTTACTACTAATTTTTCTCTTGGAAACACATAGATCCAACAAGTGAAATTTTCCACAGCAGTTATACAAGAGAACTATTGCCCTGACAATGAAAAATCCCTCTCCGTATATTTCTCAGTTCTCTCTTCCATTAATGGTATCCCAAGGTTTATGCATCTTTGCCATATGCCCAGGACTGAGCCATTGTGTGGCATCACCTGTAATGATGATTTACACATGTGTAAAGGAAAGCACCAGCATTCCTTTATCTTAGCCTCTCCTAACATATTCCTAGCTTTTCCAAATTGCAAGGAGGTTCTTTCCCTTCACAGACCATAATCTCTTATCACTCATCCCAAAATGTACAACAGTAGATGTTCTTTGCCTGCAGTTGTCTTTACAAGTTTTACACAGCAGCATAGAAGCATGAAATAGTTCTTGGCAAGCCAAGTGCAAGAGGACTGTTATCTCTCTGTTGCTCTTACTGCTTGAACTTACCAACCTGCACTCCTTGCAGCCTTTGGCAAAACACATGACATTCAGCAGAGAGGTGGTTCACACTTTTTCTTTTCCTGAAGGAGCAAAAGTTGCTTCTACTATGTCAGAAACATAATGAAAAGTAGGCACTCACTTCTAGCCAAGGCTAAATCCCTTTAGAACACAGGGAATGTAAAAACACAAAGGAATGGGCCTGCAGCTGTACTAAGACAACTAATCCCAGAGTAACAGTGGGTTCCTCCATGACAAGTCTATTTTTCCAACCCCTTATAGAATAGGGTGTTTATAGAATTACCCTTGCACAAAAGGATAAAACTTAGATGGACTAGTGAAAGTGCTATCAGTTTGAAGCCTGTTTTGTTCTTCCCTGCTTCCTTTCCCAAAAAATGTCACAGGTAAGCAAAGAGAGGAAGAATATTTGCATATAATGAAGAGAATTACTGTCCTTCTCTCCTACATTTCCTTCGGCACTTAGGGCAGCATTTGGAGACAACCCCAACAACAACCATGTTAGTGTGACTCTCTCAGCATTTGTGGAAAGAAAATAAGGGCTTAGTGTTGGACCAACTCATCTCCCCTTAATGTCAATGTGAGCAGTATGAAAGACAAGGTTGCCTGACTCCAAGTATCCTTCACAGAGGTCTTACTTACTTGAGGTAATTGGATGTACGTCAATGAAAAAGTCACAGACCAAACCTGGAGAGAAGAAGAACAAAATTAACTTTTCTGCCTTTTGGACCCATTTCGCACCACAAACATAATTAGCTTAGGAGGACAGAAAGGAGAGATTGAGGGAGAAAAAAAAAAGAAACAAACCCAAACAAAATCCAGGGAAAGGTATGTCAATTCCACCTGCTTCTGAACAGAAGGAGTAAGTCTAAACACTGGTCTCCAGGGCATAATATACTGATTTCATCTGGGCTTGAATTTAAATAATAGTAATAGGCAAAATATTAAAATATTTACAGAAACTAAAGGGAAAACAGAGATCATGGGGAAAAGCAAAAGTTGTGTGTCAACGAATTCAGAAACACTAGTCAGAAAAATTCAGTGCTTCTACCCCTTTGAACTTAGGCCTCCCATTATCACCATGACACCTGATGACCTGCCTACAGCAGAAAAAAACCCCAGAAATTAAGCAAGAACTTTCCTGATGAACCATCCTACACCAGCCCCACTTTCTGACTGGACTCACCTTTGCTTCTGGTACAACAAAACACTGCTGGAGTGAAGGTCACACAAATCCACGCAGTGTAAAAGCACCCCACCTTCTCCAATTCATACTGGACCTTTTAGGGCTGTAACAACACCACCCCAATGTCAGAAGGGTGCTCCAAAAATAGCAAACTGACCAGAATGAGACTAGGACTTACTCCAGCCACATGGAGGAGACACAGAACAGTCCCATCTCCAGTGTTTAAAAGCCCATCAAAATTATTGCAGCTGCATACAAAAAAATAGTACAGACTGACCATTTAAAAAAGAATTGTGATTATTCGCCAAACCTGGTCACCAGAAATGTTTCCATTATTCCACTGCTGTTGATTTTTAAATGAATGCTTTCCCTTGGCCTGCTTCACTGTATCAAGTAAGATAATGAAACACTGCTGTTGATTTCACACAGTGTATTTACTTAGCTGTTGAGCACACAGACACCTTAACATAACATACACATCAGTTCTATATATCTTCCTTAAAGGGAACTAATCCTATAGGAGCACTGTGCTCATCACTGATGTCAGGCTGTAGGTCAAGCACATGCAAAAATCCGCCCAACCTCACCAGCTCCCAAAAGACAGAAGTGACAACAATTTCAGCCACTGAACTACTCATACAGAAGTCAAATGTGACTCAGTAATAAATAAAAAAATGGAAAAAAAAATTCAAGAATTAAATAATCCAAGTTTCCCACAGTTCCACTCAGAAATGTTGGCTAGTTAGTCAAACTGATGTCACACACAGGGTGCTGTCAACCACATTTAGAGATGAACTTCATTCACCACTGATGTAAGACTGTTACGAACACAGCATGATCTGTAGCAAATGCAGAAATGGTCTGAGAGGAGTACTTCAAGTCATGTAGTCCAGTGACAGATAGCAGTCCTAGCCACATCAGAGATACACTGATTGGCTTGATAAAACCAGGTCTATGCAGCAAAATTAAGAAAGGAAAATTAAATACTTGCAAGAAAACTGTTAGAGGAAACAGGTCTTGCTGTTAACATTGATAACAAACTCAAAGAAACAAGAACCTTCTGACAGACCAGAACCAGCGAGATAAAAATTCACAGGCAGATGAACTGAAGAGCTCAGTTCATGCCCTCCAAGACTCACTACAGGGCTCAGGTAGATACAGGGTTCTTGCAACGAATGATGATGTAAGGAACACCCACTCTGCACATCCTTCAGAAATTTGCATCTTTCACCATGGTGTCTACATGAGTAGGGAACTGTACTCAGCAGCCAGGCAGCCTGTCCAATTCACAGTTCACAGCTGAGGGAAGTAAGGAGACAGGTCTACCTTTCAAAGCATAAGTCCTACAACATGAGAGCTAGCAAAACCTGGAAGAAAATGTAGATCTTTTCTCATCTAGAAAGCTCAGTGATCTCCTGACAACTGCTAGGTACATCACCACACTTCAACCTCTAAATGAAGCATACTTGTCTTTCAGTTCCTCAAATCATGTCCCAAGGGTGAGAAAAGTCTGTTTGCTTTTGTAAATGGATGCTTTGGACTAATGCTATCAGCACCAGCTAAATACCTACTTTGGCTGCCACTGACAGTTTCGAGTTTGCTATGGGAATATTCTGTACCTGAAGTATGGGATGGGTGGATTTTATTAACAGCATTAAAACCTACATGTCTAACCACTTCCAGATCTTTTAAACAGAAATTGCACTGTCTAATTATCCAAGCAGAAACAGTCTGATAGTAATCTTCTACTGATTTAAGAAGAACATTGAGCACAGAATCACAGAATTAGCCGAGTTGGAAAGGACCTCGGAGATCATCAAGTCCATCCCTTCATCCACTACCACCACAGTTACTAGACTATGGCACTAAGAGCTACATCCAGTCTCATCTTCAAAACCTCCAGGGATGGAGAATCCACCATCTCCCTGGGCAGAACATAACCTCTCACCACCTCTTAAATTGAGGGACACCTTAGCACCTTCAAAACAGACAAGAGCCTTAAGAAAATTTTGAGAAATCACTTTCAGATTCTAAAAACAGATGAAATAAATACTATTTGCTAAAGCAGAAAGAAAGGTGGGGATTCCTGCATGAAGCAATATTTATCTTTAAAGAGCTCTTTAAAAAGCAGTTCAGAAAAACAGTCATATATCTAAATTACTTGGACCAGTTTTGTTTCCCTTGCTGTAGTTTAATATAGAAACAGCAAGGAAGAAATGGACTATAGACAGCAAAACAGAATCTGTGGTTCTCTTACCATAGAATGAACTTCCTCAGCTCTTCAAAGAGGAATTGACAGAGAACAGAATAAGATGGAAGAATTGAAGATAGAGACTACACAGCTGGGAAAATCAAACTACAATGAAACACAAGCAGGACTTTCTGCTTTCATAAAAGAAAGCAAGTGCAATAGGGATTTCTTGGGAGTCCCTGGAGAGTAGGAAACGGAAGGTGAATTTGTCAGGGAAAACTGACTGCTTTCAAAGAGATGTCTTCAGAAATTATTTTAAGAAAAAGAGAATGAAATGGGGAGAGTTTCTTGTTTAAGTTTTGGGGGATACTTTGTGGTAACCATTCACCAGGAAACAGTGGTACAACACATACAGAAGCTCCTCTTCACAATGAAGTTTCTTCCTCTACAAATAGTCATATCACTCTAAGGATCACTGGTCCCAACAAGTACTTTTATCATGGTATTCTTATCCTAATCTATGACCATATTCACCTCATATACTGTCCTGGGTCTGTTACCCACCTGAAATAGGAGAAATTTCAGAGTGTAGGATTTATTCCATCTTCCATCCTGAGTGGGTGTGAGGGGAATACATTGGAAATTTTCCCAGAGCTGCAGGTCTTCCCTCTTTATCTTTGATGGCATCAAATAGCTCAGTAATAGGTGTCAACACTCCCCATATCTGCCTCTGCTGCTGTCCACAGTGTCCCAGGTGCTATAAATGCAAAGTCTTGCCTGTCCTGCTGCTTTCTCCGTTGCTGGGAACCAGATTAACAAGAGCCTTTTTAACACTCAGAGCCACTGTTACTTGGCAAAACTTTGTGAGACAGCACAGCAGCACTGGAGAGATCCAAATGCTCTGATGTACGAAAGAGAATAACTTTATTTACATTTGGAAGGTTTCCTTTACAGGCTTTTAAGCCAGCCATTTAGGTTTTCATTTTACAAGGAGACATGCTCCCATCTGCATGTTAGTGCACGTCTCTTCTATTGCCAGAACTATTATCCCATTCTCCTAGTGGTATTTTATCCACATGTATATAAATATATATAAACAATACTGTGCAGACTGTCCTCCAGTGGAAACAACACACTAGACATTCTTAGAACGTTGCTTTCTATCCTTCACAACTTCAGCTGCACTTTCTTCAGACAAAGTCAAATAACAACCCTCATTCACATATGGTTACAGTCTTAAAATAAAATGGAATGCAAAGCTGATTTTGGGATAAGTATATATTTAAGAAATCAAGGAACTGTCTAAAATAAAGCTAGTTGAACATCCTGGGCAGAACCACCTTACACTCAACTGTATACAGAGTTATGGGTAAAAAACAGCAATAGACACAGAGAAAGGAAAATATACTTTCAAAAGCATTCTTGAATTATTTAACCTTTAGAAATGTGCAAATCAAAATAGGAAGTCTCCCTGCCTGTGCTTAACATGAATTCTGAGTATGGCTGCAATCACCATAAAAAGTGTTTGTCAGCATACTGCCATAAGGCGCTTGAAGAGGCAGCACTGACCACCCAGTTGCACAAGACAAGGACCTTGGGTTAGTAACACTACACAGTGCTGTCTCTCAGGCTTTGCCCCTCTGTAGCCATATTCATTTGAGTTTAGTAATGATTACCTAGAGGTTACAGAGAACAGTGCAGCCCCCTGAATAGAGCTAAACCTACCGTCTAACTCTGTCACAACATTCTCCTTTCTATGAGTTTTCCCCACCAGTATCCTAAAGCCAGGATTCCTTCAACTTCAAGTCTTGCCTCCCTCAATCCTTTGTGTCAAATTAATTTCATTAGGAGTAAACTTGAAGGACACCAAATACAGGCAAGTTCACAGAGCCCTCTGTTCTCTGTGATTTGCATCGATCCCTGTTCCCTAGACAGTCTCAAAATTTTGAGCTAAGTCTCCTTCAGACTTGCTGGGTGTGCCATTTCAGCATTCTGTTCAGTGTACCACCTCATCCTTCCTTTTCAGCCCTTCCTCCCATGGGAGTGGTCCAGACTTCCTCTCCCTTAGCCTACTGCCTTCTCAAGGTTCCTGCCTTCCCACCCACTCCTCCCTGAGCTCCTTCTCCGGTCTAACCCTGCCTCCTCCCCAGACATGCCACATATCGATAACGCAGCTCTTGTGGTCCTATGAGGTTGATATACTCCATCATATCCTTATTTTGAGTTTACACAGACCAGCCCAAGCAATTGTAAATCAGTGAAGACTGCCCACAGCAAAGGCAGCTCTACTTGAGCAATATCAGTGTAGAAGCTAAAGCTCAGGTAACACAGTTCAGCTGATTCTAGAGACATACAGTGACTCGGCCTCAAAAATGTAACTGGCTTTTCACTGGTTAATGCAGTTTGTTTCCTCTTCTGCATTTGTAGCAGGGATCGTGGAAATAAATACCCTAGCTATTAGTCACTTCCACCTTCAGAAATATCAGGCATTAGAAAAGCATGACAGCGTTTGCATTAGAAAGGAGAACTCTGATAGCAAAAGGGAAAAGTGCTTTCAAAAGAACTTTAATAAGAAAAGTTTTCCTGGTTTACCTTTTGAAACAAGGATTAATTCAAATTCAAATCTTTTAAATTTATGTTATTACTTCAGTGTAACCATAATATTACAACATCATATTCACATCACTGCAAAGAAATGCTAAGCTTAATTGTTACCTTTGTCCACTTAAAGACTTACTGGAGCGTATTTTTTATGATTTAGTCTGCCTCGTCTGCCCAGAGCTATCCCTAGAACCTGCTTGTCTGTTTTATACTCCTGATTTTAAAAGCTTTTCAACAATAGAATTTTTTCACCTCTCCTCAACAGGCAGTCTAACAGCCTAATACAATCCACTGGCATCAAAAAGCAGCTCATTACTTACTGGGGATCCCACATTTCCTATCTGTTCTTTCTTCCGTGTGAAGCACGGTCAGACACCTCCTTTTCTACTGTGCTTGCAGACAAGCCAAAAGCAGCTGGGTGCTGCCCAAGGATCATGCCTTATTCTACAAACTCTAGCCCTCAAGACTGGCATTGACAGTGATGAATGCAAGCGCTTGGAATATCAGAAAAAAACAGACGGAAAGGTGAGGTAGGGTTTGAAAGACATTTAAGCAACAGTGCTGTCTAACCGTGCTAGCAGACAACCCACAGAAACACACAACTTTCCTAGAAACACTTGTGCAATGAGGAAAGCATCCGACACCTTTCACTGGAGAGAAACATCCTGCCTCATCACAAACACACCACAGAAAACGTGTCACTGAACCCAAGAAAGTGACCCAGAAGACGGATTTAATGGTTTTTTTCCCAGGAAACATAACACTGACAGAGCAATGCATGTTTCATCTGAGAGAGGCTACAACAAGTAGCAGAAATGGTCTCTAGAAGTCACTTTTAGGAGACCAGGAGAGATAAAGAGAAAGTACAGAGTACACTAGTGATACCTCTTTAGTCTCCAATAGACCATCTTGTTACACATGAGTAAAATATACATAAGCTTGTATCTTCCCAATGACTACTTCTCCTCAAAATTAAATTCTAGCATGCATTGCACTGAGTGAAGAGAAGGCACTTCCTCAGCACATCCCTATTTTACAATTTACAATTTCACTATCATGTAGAGAGGAGAAGACAAAGACCTATTTCTGATCCACTCACATTCTCTGGGTATTGCTAAGCTGGCCCTACCAGGATTGACTCATTCCTAAAATCTGTTAACAAACATGGCACAAATGGCGAAATGCTCTGCTGAACCTGACATGTTTGTTCTGTTTTCCAGAGAATCAAAGAAGGTAACCCTCAGGTAAGAATTCTTCCCTGATCATACACTGCCTTTCCCCAAGCTTATCACCATGTTTTACTGTCATCACACTTCCCACATGAATTTTGAAAGAACATTGTTTTGCCTATCCCAGAAAGCATCTTTGAGCAATGTTATGCCAAAAAGGCACTTTGTACTTCGAGAATCACTAAAGGAAAGCAAGTTCTCAAATACAAAGTATCCCGCTGACCACACACACACAGAGCAGTTCAGTACAAGCTCCTAGCATAGTGAGGAAAATGTTTAATTTCATTTTTTTAAATTCCTCTTAGTATCTTAGCAGCACATCAGCATCCTAGAACCTTTCTTTATTTCTTCATCTGGAGCACTTACAACTACCTCCTTCCTTCTCAGACCAAATGGTTGATTGATCTCAGGATCAAAGAACTCATGTCGGAGGAGGCCTGAGGTGGTTCCATTCTGCTCTACTTTACACAGGGCCAGCTATGAGGTCCCAGCAGGACTCTATCCATTTTAGTCTTGAAAACCTGTGAGGGCAGACAACTGGGCAGCCTGTTATAAAATCTGACTGTCCTCGTTGCAGGAAAGACTTTCATTACATCTAGCTTAACCTCTTGTTTCAACCTGTATTTGTTGGCCCTCACACAGCCACCACGTACCAAAGTGAAGGGCCTAGCTCTGTCCTCTCAAGAACCTCCTCTTAATTGCAGGAAGGTCACTATAGGTCCCATTAAAGTCTTCTCTTCTCCAGGTTGAACAAGCCTAGTTCCCTCAGCATATGATCCCCATGCTGTACCAGGGCTCTGAGAGCACTGAAATGCCTTTAAATACACTCATTAACCTCACATCCACACCTGCTCTCTGCCCATGGCATCAGGGACTCCATTTAAGCTCCGCCTGTGGCCTTCAGTGCCTGCCCAACCTATGCTGTAGGTGTGCCTGTTCCCAGCCATGCCTCTGTATGGTCATGGATCCTACTGATCCAGACCCTGACCCATGGTCTTGCTTCCCCACTTGACCTCAGACCTGCTGCATCACTGTTGACCTGCTCAGTGGTGACCGTGTCTGGCCCTAATTACCATCTGTTGGCGTGATCCTGACCTGCTGATTCACATCTGAACTTGATCTTGGACCTGCCTCATCATCACAAACCCACCTTGTGATCCAGACTCACGCTTGGCACTCAGTACCACAGGACAAGGCCCTGGCTGGTGGGGCATCTGCCTTGCCAGCTGGGTTATCACACTCAGTTCCCAGCTCCCCATCCCTTACCAAGGGCCAGCTGTTCTGACATGCTCTGGCCACTGATGGTCCTAGTGGCCCTCCACTGGACTAGCTTCAGTTTATCCATGCCTTTCTAGTCTCTGAGGGCAGAAAACTGGATGCAGTCTGCTAGGCTCTGTATAACAAACGTTAAATGCATGGAGATAATCACTTCCTTTGGTGGAGACTGGCTGCAGTCTTATTAAAATAGCCCTGAGTATTGTCAGCTGCCTTTGTTTCCACAGCACGCCACCAGCTCATGTTCAGCTTCCTTAAAGCATCTCATCTCTTTTTTTAATGCATCAATAAATATAGTGACATTCTTGCAACATAGAAAACTAATGGGGCATCAGTCACTTGCAAACAGCACAATTCTGAAACATGACTAAAGTGAAAAACTGAGATGGGTTTTCAATTGTAAAACCCCAGTGCCTCAGGTGGGCAATAACATATTGCTTCTAAAACAAGCAGTCTCTTCTGCTCAGGGCCCAACTAGCTCCATACCAGCTCCCACAGAGTAATACCAAGACAAAGTTTTGGATTCTCCAGTGAAAACTTGCTAGTTCATATGTGACACAAATGTGAAAGTAACTACTCCAAACAGTGCTGCTGCCTCAGTGCTGTTTCGCTATTTTAATCTGTGCTCTTTCAAGTTTTACTTTTCTTTTGCCATTTTTAGTTTGTGCATTTGAGGAGGCAGGGGTTAAACACTAAACATACAGCTGTGTTGGAAATACCCTCATGGACAGGCTGAGGTTTGGCATGCTTTGGAAGAAACTAACTTAAAATAGCATGGAAAGCAAAGACTGCAGGATATGCATCTCTGATAGCTATTTTCTGCTAAAATAACCACAATACCTAAGATAACACTGACATTCACAGTTAACCCTCTATCCTACTCAAGAGACATGAACAGAATCATTCTAACCTCAGAGCTTTGTCTAAATAATGCAGAAGATTCCGCATTAGTTACATTCTGACCCCAAGGTCTAACGCAACTTTATTCATGAGAATTAGGTTTAAAGAAAGGGCAGGTACACAAAACCAAGTTTGACATAAGTCTTACAACCCCATTATAGAAAAGGCGTTGTATGTAGGATTTGCAATTTGATCATCACAGGTCTAAAAATATGAAAGGGAAAGATCTGGAGGCAGACGCTATATTAGTTCCTTGAAGCTCAGGAAAAATGCAAAATGGAAGCAAAGGACATAGAACTATGAAGACTGATTTTTTTTCCTTGGTGTTCTCAACATCACATTGCTAACTTACCTTTTAACATTTTTAAAGTCATTGAGTGTTAACTTCGGGTCCATATTCTCTGCCAATTGAACTCATATGCATGCATTTCTTCAGTGGCTATTATCCTTTGCAATTATTCCTCCTGGCTACAAAGGACTCCCATCTATCAGCTTAACAAATAAACCATTAAACTGTTTGTGGCACCTGTTACTAAGAACTTTGCTACAGTAACATGTTAAGTTTTGGCTTCCACAGGCAAAGTTTAGGCCCATAGAGGAGTAACAGCACAAACTGTATGATTCCACTCTCATGGCTGTCCTGGAGAATATTCAGTTTTTTTCCCAGACGTATCCCAGGTAACTTACCCCCAAGTCTTAAAATAAGTTCAGTGCAGTCAGGTAAAAAAATCAGGTGCCCCCATTGAGCTCCTGTGGCTCAAACCACAAAACTATACAGAGTAAAAGCACAGAATAAAAGATTTGGTAAAAGGATTAAGTAGAGAAATGCAGCGTTATTCACCCTTGTAGTCTAGTTTTTCCCCCAACACAGCATCCCCATATCACAGTTCCTCCTCTCTGCCCATGAGAAATCTCTGGAGTTAAAGGCCTTTTCGAGAGGCAGAGCTCACGGAGCTACCACCTCCCATCAGGAGCACGGTGACAGGCGGATATCCAAGATTCAGCAAGAAAAGTTTCCAAAAGCTTGAACGGGAAAAGGCAAAGCTGGAGTCAAGTTTTACATAAGAAGGGGGAAGGCAGGAACTGCTGGCACCACCTCCGCGGGCGGCTGACGAGGAGAGCTGTCAGCCCACCGTGGGCTCGCTTCCCATCGCACCCCGGACCGCAGCCTCCCTCCCGCGGGGGCTTCTCCGCGCTCCCACCCCCTCACACCCCCTGAAGCCAGAAGAAAGGCAGCCCCCCGCCCGCCAGCAGCGCTCTTCCAGGCGTGTTTTCCCCGGTGGCGGGGAGAAATCAGTCCCCAGCCGAAGCCATCCGCTCCAGCGAGGGATGGGCACCGCGGGCTCCCCGGCGGCGAGCAGGACCGCGCACGCAGACGCCGCCGGGCTCGTTACATCCCACTGAACTAACTTTCCTGTTTCCGCAAAAATAACACAGGCAGCGGAGGGGGGGGGTGAGGGTTACTGCTTCCACCAGACACTCCTCACCCCTACGAGCCACCCACGCCCCCA
>VXAY01002913.1:384007-439560 GCA_013399855.1 Oxyruncus cristatus
CCCCTCGCCCCCCGCGGCGCCGGGGCTCACCCGCGCGTCCCTGGGCCGGGCCGGATGGGGCCGAGTGGAGGGGGAGCGGCGGAGGCACGGCAGGACACGGCCCCAGCTCCTGCCAGCGGAAACGGGAGGAGGGGCTCGGACCGGCGCTACCGAGCGGGGAGGAGCTGGGGGCGCTGCCCAGGGGAGGCTCCAGCCCCGCGAAGGAGGGGAGGGAGGGAGCGCTGCCGGCCGGGTCCTCCAGCGCACCCCATCCGCCCCACCCTGCGGAGACTCTTTCCCAGAGCTCTGCCGGGAGCCGGGTAGCCCGGGGTTCCCTCCGCTCCCTCTGCCGCCCGCGGGACGCTCCGGGACCCCCCTCGGGTGGGCGCCAGGAGCATCCCTGGCGCATTCTCCCGGAGCTGGAGGGATGCACCCAGGGCGGGGGACACCTATAACCTCCCCCTCAGCTGCCCCCCTGCCCTGAGGGGCCCGCGGCTGAACGTCTCCTCCGGGTTCAGGATGGCAGTGGCAGTGCCCGCGCCCGCAGGATGGAGTGGGCGCAGCCCACTGGCTCCTGGACCACTGCTGCAAACGGCAAACCCAGACTGAGATGGTCGGTGGTGCCAAGCCCACCACGACTGCCAAGATATTCCTACGTCTTCTACCACAGAGGGTAGGCATGTCAGAGTGCTCGCCTGAGCTTTCTGTGGTCGCAGCAGGAGTTATAGACAGGTGGAGGTCGGTCTCTTCTCACAGGTAACAAGTGATAGGACAAAAGGAAACAGCATCGAACTGCGCCAGGGGAGGTTTAGAATGTATATTAGGAAATATTTGTTCGCTGGAGGGGTGTTCAAGCATTGGAAGAGGCTGCCCAGGGAAGCAGGAGTCACCATTCCTGGAAGTATTCAAAAAATGAGTAGATGTAGTGCTTAGAGACATCTTTTAGCCGTGGACCTGGCAGTGCTGGGTTAATGGTTGGAGCTGATGATCTTAAGAGGTCTTTTCCAACCTTACTGATTCTTACCTGTGATGCTACTGTAAGACAGCCATGAGAGATCCTTGAACACCATACAGAAAGTCCCCACCTGCCTTCCCCTGGGTGTCAGTGGAAGTGAAACAAAAACTTAATGAAGCCAACTTCAAACACTGTGTCCAGCAGAAGATCCTCTCAAGTTCTCTTAACACAGCAGGGGAAGGTTCTGGCACGGACCACTAAGCAAAATATTGTGTGATAGGGAAATTGCCTAGAATTGGGGCACAGATGCCTACAGAAGTAGCCAGTGCGGTTACGGACATGGGCCTCATGAGAGGAACTGTATTTAACAGTGGTTGAAGAGCAACTCAAGGCTTTTCCATTAAATGTTTTTGCAGAAGGAAGATCTGTTTCACATTCAAAGGTCCCCTGTGTATTCTCATTTCCTTCTCTGGTGCTGCTGCTGCTGTCACACTTCTCAGTTCAAGGGCATGTTCACATCAAATACATTTTCTCATACCTTCCATTCTGTCTTAAGTGGATTTTTATAAACTGCCTTGTTCCACAGACTCTAAGCATCCTGGTGGTAGTGCTGCCAGCAACACAACTGTCATCTGCTGCATGTTTGTTTCTCTCTTCCCATAAGTATGTGCAGCAGCTCTCTGTTCTTTATTTATTTATGTACAAAAGTATCCAAATGTTGCTGTGTGTTTGCCTTAAAGCAAGCAATGAAGGAAATATGTCTTGCAATGCAGCAGGAGATAAAAAGATCTGTGGAGAGAATTTTACTCAATTCTTTGGTTCTAGACTCCAAAAAGGTCAGTGTCCTGGATGCTCCTCTAATGCAGGAACTCCTGTTCTACCTGAGAACTGAAGGATCTTCATTTCAGAATTGTTGTCAATCTTTAAGTAACTCACTTTGGAGATGAACACCTTCTTCCTCAAAGACAAGCAGCACAGGAAGTTGGCAGACAATGAGAACATGTTTGGCAGTTTTGGTGGAGTGTTATTGTTGTTTGGTTGTTTGTTTAACAGAAACAGCATGATGCTGTGTTCTTCACCTGTTGACATAAGCACAAGCAGCTTTTTACTCAGGTATATGGGATTTCTCTAGTTCAAGTAAGAGCAAAAAATAAATACGTGAAATCAAGTCATCATTTGGCAACTACCTTGGAAAGAAGGTAAAAAATGCACAGAAAGAAGATAAAAGATATATGGCAGCTTTGTATGAACTTGATCATTTAGGGAAAAGCTTGAGGATCACTGTGAAACTGGGCACTGGAGTGGCTGATACTGCAGCTGCATTTTCTACCAAGGAAACAGCACTAGTCTGCAGGTCTCTTCTCAATTATACCAGTAACTTTACAAAAGTAATCTTCATAGACTTGTGTTTCAGCTTCAGCTAGCTGAAACATGACCAAATCTAACACGGGAACACTCTGATGTTGTCCATACAGTGAGGAACAGAAGGAGTTGCACCTCATCAGCAGTATACTTGAACCCATGGCATCTGACCAGCAAACCTAAAAGCTACATACAGCTTTAAGCAGCCACATTTGAGGCATCTAGAAATGGATGCACTTTCCGGTGTGACTCACAGGACATACCCCCTCTACTGTAATAGCAAGTCTATGGCTTTGGGTCCCAGCCACCAATTTCAGATGAAACAATAACATGGCAACAGTGCTGAGTACTGTGGGAAAATTAGGGAGGTTGAAAATGAAAGTCTATGCTTCTCTTTTTAACAGAATGAGTTCATCTAGACTCTCTACCTTTGATTTATTCAGGTTCTTCCCATCATTATTGCTATATTGTCCACTTGAAGGAGGTGACAGTGCTTTTCTTTAGCGATGCTCAATTAGTTTTCCCCAGAATAAGCACCAATACTTCTGTGGCTCATTTAAGAGGCCAAAAATGGTATGGATCACAGATCTGGAGTCTTGACTAGTTGCTGAATCAGTGTGTTAAATCACCCAAATGCAGGCAAACATGGCTACCAGTGTAGTAGATATGGATCTGGTGTCCAAGAGATGGATTGGGACTGCATCCCAGTCTTCGAGGTTACTGACAGAGCTGTTATCAACATGAGCTTCTGAGTATCCTTCCCTTGTAGACAGTAGCCCTAATCTTGCTGTCCCATTACAAGCATGCAAATTGTCTGTTGCCTCTCTGCTTGGTTTTGATGTAGACTGTGCTTGCAGGACTGACAAAAGAGCATGACTCCTGGGCAGCTTCTTGGAGGCTCAGTGTGTGTTCTTCCGGCCTCTTCTACAGCTCTAGACAAATTTGAGGGTGTTCTCACCTGTCTGAATTAGTCCTTATTCTTTGCTGTCGCAACTCAAGTTCTTTACCTCCTTCATCTGGTCCAAGATGTCAAAGAACCAAGATAAAAACGAGCAGGAAAATAGGGAAGAAAAGGTCACTGAGAAACCATTGCACCAAAGGCTAAAATAAGTGTAATACTCAAGGAAATAATGATCCTTAGGTCTAGATTACGCAGTAGAAAGAGATTTAAATTCAATGCCTAACTTTGCCTCTAGGCCTACCTACATGTTTTCTTTGTTGGCAATGTCAGCTTTAAGAAGTTCCCACCCCCTCATCACAGATGAATGAGGGAATCCAAATGAACTTGTCTTACCTGAAGTGTTTCTTTTGGCTTTGAAGTAAAGATGAAGGGAGGGCTCCTGTCTTACCTAGTTCTGTGTTGTTCAGACCCATGGTGTGTTGTCTTATCGCAGAAGACTATCTTTAAGTGGAATCATTTTAGCAATTCAGTTTGACATGATTCCACAAGCAGATGTAGCTGCACAAATTAGGGATGATAAATTGAAGCATGTACATTAGAAAAAAAGGTAGTCACAGTGGAATGGAAACTTTTCAGGAGCTTTCTTATAAAGAAGATATTTACATCCCTGTTTTGTCACTTTATTTTCTGATATCTCAGTGCTGTAGCTGTAAAGTGACCGGGGGAATCAGCTTTTGCTGTTTTGCCCCTTTATTTTACAACAATTTCTCACAGGCTAAGGTTAATATTTCTGGTAGTTCTGCCCCAACAGAAATTATACTTGAAAAAGCACTGACATCCTCATTTTTTGTAGGTTCTTTAGAGTTCAATTTAACCTTTCATCTTCAAACTAGGATCTCTCCTTTTTTACCTATGCTGCTTTTTGGTGTTTGCTTTGCTTTATTTTTAGCAAAATTGCAGCTGGCTCTTAGTTCTGATGTACTGTCTGGTTTCTTCTGGTGAAATTCCAAGAAAAGAAGCCTTAGCGACACAGATCTACAGTCCTTTCAGTCTTTGAAGCATTTTTACATTGATCTCACCCATTCTGCAAGGGGACAGAAGCCTTCTAGTCCAGGCCAAAATTTCCAGTACTCCTTTTGCCTACCAGCTTTATTAAATCTTCTTCATCTGGTAGCCTACATAAAAGCAAGCTCTCCCAGACATACAAATTTTCTTTTGGTTTTTCTGCTGAGTTTGAAAGGTAGGTAGATGTCCCTTGCTGACCGTGGTTATTGACACCAAGGAGCTGTAAAGTCCAAGTGCCAGAGTAGAAAGGAATAGTTCCAGGGAATAGTCTTTCATTGTTATTAAGTGAAAAAAAAACCCAAACCCTGTGGGGGTGTCCCTAAATCAACTGCCCAAAGATTTCATCTGTTCCTCAGCCTTTTGGCTTGTGTTGTTTTGATAACCTCTTAAAACTCTGCTAATGCAATTTTATTCATGATCAGCTGATGAACTAAGTGGACTTCTAGGGCTCACCTCCTTCAGGGACTACTCCGTGGGGTCTGCTGGTGTGACTTAAACCTGCAGTGGATGCATGCCAGGCACCAAGGTCATGTTTGCAGAAGAGTACCAATACACATCACAAGCAATCTTCTATCGCTGGGGTCTTTCTCTGCCCTGGCTTCATTTCAAAACACACAAAAAAATACTGGGCCAAAATATTTTTCCCACCAGTCAGTCTGTTTTTTTGTTAGTGAGGGTTTATTTGATTTGTTGTCTGCTCCACGCACAGTTCAGAGATCAGGAAGGAGATTGTGTAGGGCTCAAGTAGGCAGAAGCATGCATCAGTAATGGACTGTAGCCAGTTGGTGCTGTTCATACCTGTGTGGCCAACTGGAGGAGCTGGCTGTTTTGCAGAGATGTAGGTAATTCACTCCTGGGTGGTTTGGTCACCTGGCTGTGACTAGTAGTAACACCAGATGGGCACTGGATGGGCAAGAGCAGGCTGTGCTTGAATTTTTCATGTGTAGCACAAAACAGCAGGCATTTCAAGATGCTTTGTTTTTTAGGTGTTTGAAGTACTTGGCTCGTCTTTCTCCAAACTTGACTGATTCTGGCTACCAGCCGTGAAGATCTTATGGAAAGCTGTTGGCATCTGTGTTCTGTATTGCTGTTTGGCAGTCAGTACTTGAAGGCATTTCTTCATCATGCAGAGAACTTTGTGTACAGGATGAAGGTGTAGATTTTGCTCAATAGGTGCAAGCAAAATTTCTGTCCTTTACCATCCACTTGTAGCTCCTGCACAGAGAAGGTTAACAACACTAGCCCTGTGCAGTCCTTAAAAGCAGTCTCTGAAAGTGCAGGGTCTGCAGGATTGGGGGGAAAAATACTTCATTAGACATAAAAAAATAAGTGGAGTCCTTTTCCTATAACAAGAATCAAAGCATCTTTCTCCTGCTCTGACTTCATGGCATTGTCTTTGCTATCCTCCTTACCCATGTCCCTTTCTTTCCACGCTTCCGAGCACAGGTTATGACCTAAACACGGGCCAGGAGCAGCAAGGTGCAGCGTGCACGGTAGAGGCAATATGTTCCACAGCAATATCTGGTGAAGACTCCTCCCTGTGAGGGAGGTCCTACATGCAAATAGTAATCTGCATTTAGACAGTTACAACAAATGAACTGGCTTAATGAGGAAATGAGTCATTTAGTCCCCATTCCACATCAAATTGTTTGTCCCAGCCATGGGCCTGTGCCCGGCTACCCCAGTAAATTTCCTGTTCAGTGCCTGCCAGAGAGCATCATGCAGCCCACCTCTTCCCTCAGTGTAACATGAATGGTTGGATCTTCCCCCCACATCAGCAGGACTGCGGGGACCAAGATTATTGCCTCTCAGTGACTCTTGAGTAAACAACCTCAGTTTACAAGTAAAGCAGGGAGGCTGTGTTTGATTGCCTTGGAAACACGGAAAGCTAACCTCTTTCACTATTCCCTCTCTTCCTTTTCCTGCAGTTTGCTGGCCAAGTGGCATTCTTTACAATACTTCTGCAGTTCACTGTATGCAGCTACAGGTAGAACAATTTGATCTTGGTAAACAATTATTTTACTGGTGCACAAGAAAAGAGTACAGCCTAGCTCCCTGAGCACTGTTAGCTGTGCAGGGAGAAGAGAAGCAAAAGCAGCAAGAATTATTTTAGTCAAGTCCGCAGACTTGATACACAGAGGAAATCTGCTGAGCAAGACAACATGATTTAACATACCCAATTTTCTAAGCGTAACTTCATTTGAAAGGCAAAAGGAAGGTTGGTCTCTCACTATCATGCATGTAAGAGAAGGAAAAAGTAACCAGACTCTATTCCTCTATTAGAGGAAGGCTGAATGTGCCTGTGACTGTGCAGCTGCTAATGTGGACAGCTAGACAGGCAGCTGTGTAGGATATATGTGCATCTCTATACACGTGCACGTGCCCACGTGTGTCTGACATCTATATAAATGTATATATAATATATACAATAATCATGTCTGTGCACAAGTTGACCTACAAAGGAATGTATATGAGTGCACACACTCAGACCAGATGTAGCACCAACATTTTCAACCTGTTCATATGTGGTGAAACTTCAGGAAGCTGCTGCCATTGCCGTACCTGTATACCCAGATGCACGCCACTCCTTTTATGTGTGTATGACCACAGCCTGTGTGTACTCAAGGGAAAGTACTTTTCACAGGATGCTGTTTGTGGTGAGACCCTTAAGCGGTCATTTGTCTATTTCTTTGACTCCAAGTCTTTTTCCCATTTGCACAAACCTGCGGACAGAAACTTGACTCTATCAATCACAAACCAGCTCAGAGGTACTTTTCTGAAAATACACAATATCTGCAGTTTATTTTTCAGTTTGGTATGAGGGGGCAGGGGTTGTTCAAGCACAGGCTTTTTTCTTATACATGCATTCCATGGACAACTCAGGGCAGACAGTCTCTAGTCCTTCACCAGCCGGTAGATGTGATGTTGGGCACCATGGTCACTAGTTGATACTTCAAAAACATATGCTATGCACAGCAAGGTCTCCTGTGTGTCCCTGTTTGTCACAACCTAGACAGAAAAAGAGAAGAAGCTGAGATGGCAACCGCTGTTTCTCTGCTTACGTATTTCCATATATTTAACCTAAAGCAAAAAGGGCCAGGGCACAGACAGGATCTCAACATTTGTCCAGTGTTGAAATAAGCATTTCCTTCACTGTCTTTTTCATCATTCTCTTTATCTCTCTGCCTCATGAAATCTCCCTTTATTTTTCTTTTTCCTCTCTCTTACTCAGGTCTCTCAAATTCTTTTGCTGCTTCTCTGCTTGAGTTATTATCTCTAGAGCTCCATAAGTGGTCTTGAAGTGAAATACACACGAGAGATTCTAAGTTTAATTAGATGCTCAGCTGTAAAAGGAAAACTGCTTTGACTCACAACAGTGAACTCCTGCATTGGGCTTACGTGTTGCCAAGCTGCAACAAAAACAGTTGAGAGTCCCACCTGTAAGATGGTAAAGTTCTCCAGCACACTGTTCATCATATACTTCTCAGGAAGGTGCTTGAGTTTATGAATGAAGTTTATCATGTATTCGCAGAGGG
Organism: Oxyruncus cristatus; assembly: GCA_013399855.1. Lineage (NCBI taxonomy): Eukaryota > Metazoa > Chordata > Aves > Passeriformes > Cotingidae > Oxyruncus > Oxyruncus cristatus. Next base: position 391,806 of record VXAY01002913.1, read on the forward strand.
GGGAACGGTGAATGCGATAGGAATAGTGTCCATTTTCATAGCGTGCATACTCTGTCTGCAATGCAAAACACAAAAGGGGCACGTGGGGTTACGTTGTCACATCAGTAACAGAGAGGGATGCAGAACAGAAAAATTACCGTGGCACTTCCAACTAATTTTACTAACAGTAACTACAGTGCTTTGTACCAAGGCTGGTCCCCCTGAGAGCTCCAATTTCTTCAGCGTGATTTCTTTTTTTTAATAGAATAATGGGTTTCAGCTTACAAGCAGCAAATGTCAAGGAGCTGTTGAAGGTAACTAAGAGGAACAGACCAATTGTCATCTATACTAAGGTCAGCATCTCTACAGGAAAAACATTAGGTATGAATACACTGAAAAAATTAAGAACTACTCCTGTAGCAAGATAAGGAAGCTCCTAGTAATGATGGCAATCATATGCCTAGGATGCCAGCTAAAAAAGACTAAAGCCTTTTGGTACCTGAGAGAGAAGACACAGTATCTCTACTCCTCCCCTTGGGAGAGGGTCTGACCAATCTTACAGAGAGGGATTTTTTTGTTCACATTCACATCTTAGCTCCTGTATATTTTATGTTCCTTTGAATAGAAGCTGAAGCCAGATTCTATCATTTCACAGCAGACCCTTAAATGCCTGTTACTCCTTTCACCCCAGGAGCTTGGTCTCCATTCCTGTGCACCATGACACCTTCCTTTGGCCTATCCATCCCACCTGCAAATACTTAACCGGACCCCAGGCATGTCTGACATGTTACTGAAAATGGGTCTTGGGAAGGATACAGCTTGAACTGACTGCTGCCATGAGAGCACCTGCTGTTCTGCTAGTAGCTGCTTCTCCTACATCTAAGGGTTCCTTGGGAAAGAAAGCAGCAGGATGCGTGTCAAAGCAGCTCTCTTAACAGATGAATGTGGTATCAGAAAGAATGTCTTCAATGCCAGATATAAGCATAATTTTGCTGCATAAACTCTAAGTGTACCGCTCTAAGTCTCATAAAACCGTAAGACTATAGTCTGTAAATTATTACAGTCTATTAATTAATAGCTATAGTCTATAAATGATTTGTTTAAAAACACTAATGAGAGTGAGGTGTTGCCTATTTGTTTTCACCTTTCTGGAGTTCAAAACAAGGGTTTGTTTCCCAGTTTTCCTTTGCTTCCCCTAAAAAACAGAGAATCACCAGAGCTAGGAGTCCTACATATCTGCATATGTTCAGAAACTGAGATTTAAGGAAAAAATAACAAACACTCCCAGACCTTCAATGAACTCCTGAGACAAGGCCACGTTGCAGACTGGAGCGATCTTACACCTGCATGTCTCAGAAATAATAATCTGTGGCATCCATCTCTCTGAGAAGAAGCATGGGATATATTTCACATTGAGATATATGCAGGATGCAAACACTTGAAGAGAAAAAACAGCGACCAGGGAGAACCTTGCACCCAGGTGTCTGCTTCTTACCTCTACTTTCTCCACCACCTGCTTTCCAAAGGAACACACTTTGGTGGAACAGGTAATGACCATGTTTTCTGGGCTCTCATATTGGCTGGAAACACCATAGAAAGACCTAGATTCATCTTCAATATTGGTATTCAAATCAGCCTGCCAAAAAAAAAAAAAAAAGGAGGGGAAATAGGTGGTTATCAATAGATGGTTGTGGTATTTTTTCACCGTTACCTTACACAGCCAAGATAGTTAAGTATTGGAGTGTCCCAAGCTCCTTAAGCAGATCAGTGTGCATCAGAAAATGGTGGTGGGGATTTGCATACACATTGGAATATCCTCTTAAAATTAAAAACATGTGAAACAGCTTGGAGGTACCCACAAAGGATGTGGAGAGTAGAAAGGAGGGCACTGCAGAGACCGAGCAGTGCAACAGACAGGCTAGACAGGGATGCCTCCCTAAGGAAGGAAAATAAGGGAAAAGCTAAAGTAATAAAATGTTTCCCCCTTAGGTATGTGTGTAGGTAAGGGAAGAGAGAGCTGAGAAAAGGAACATGTGAGTACATACACACACATTAGGCTCAGGTACTGTGACATAAAGGATGCAAATAGACAGTATGCAATAAGGAATGTAGATTGCTGATGGATCTAGCTCAGTTCCACTTGAATGCAAACCGATCTCCATTAGCAGCCACAGTTTTCAAATGTGGGTGCCTATGGTTGGCTAGCCAAAGCCTAACTCCTAAAAATCCTGTCTGTCTGAAGCTTCCACCAGGGGTCATTCAAGCCACAGTTATGGAAAGAAGAGGTGGTTCCCTTAAACTCTGGAAATACAAGGCAGGGTGTGGGAATGCCCAGCTCAGCTTTCTTAATTTCAAAACTGAAAGGGTAGAGCTTCTCTGTGCTCCACGAGCCCAGCTACTAGTTTACATCAGCACAAAAGCAAGAATCAGTTCCCATAGGCTACTTCAGACTATTTTATTCTTCCAAATGAACCAAGAGAAAGAGAAAATTGAAGAGAGTATGTTCCTGCTACAGTGGATACAGTGTGAATAGGACAGCATTACATGCCATTCTAGCATGCTTTTCTTAGCCAATGTCAGTGAAGGGTTTTTTTTATTTGAGACCTAGAGCAGCACTTAGGACAAGCAACACTAGCATTGGAATAGGATCATCACAATAATGAATGCCCGCCTTTCTCTGCCATGCAAAATACCTGCCTCTTCTCTGCCATGAGATAATACTATTCACAAAAGGTTTAAGTCAATCTAGAAAGTGCCAGTCAAGCTTCCTCCCCTTCGGTAGACATGTGAGCTTGCTGCTGCCTTTGTGCCACCACAAAAGCTGAGGGCACAAAGATAGCAGCATTAGGTATGAACATAGCTTTCGCTCTGCTCACAGGGCTCTTAATGGAGAGCATAACAGCACAAAACTTGGAAACCACAGCTGGAGGAAGATTGGAAGTTTGTACATTGTCATGACCACCTACATGACTGTAATGAAGTGGTCCAATGGTTTGTCTACACTGGGAGAGTGTATATGGGCAAATCCAGGCTAGCTTTACCTGGTAGCTCAGGGCATAGGCATTAACAGATTTCATCATAATTCAGGATGCCAAGTGAATTATTATGGTCATGCTGAAAAGACCTTGATATCAAATAACCATAGTTATGCAACTACTTTCTTTGTACCACAAATGTACCTGTATTAAAGAATAGCAGTGTTATTCTATTCTGGTCCAGGTTTTACTGAGTTACTGTAATACTGTATTTTAATACTGTAATACTCATTTCCATGTCAATGCAATTAACCGTCTGAATAAAGATTAATTCCTTGCCTTCTCCAAAGAGGAACTAGACTAAGAGTCCTTCGCAATATTTTTCAGCTTTTTCCCTTGGGAGTGATAAACACAATGCGTGGACCCGATTCCGCTTTTCCAAAGAAATGGTCCCACGGAGTCAAAAAGAACAAAGGGTCAAGGCTACAGAGGCTTGGTCAGACCACTGCTACATAAACACAGCAGAGGCTCTCACTGCAGAACCAGACAAACATTTTCAGGGTTTCACTAGTAAAGTTAAGGTTACATTCTTCTTAAGACTTACTGGGAAATCAAAAAATAAATGCAGTCAATATGAGGCAAAGCAGAAACGTGCTAGCTCCACTTCATGAGAAAAGCTTCACTAGCCCTAAGAAGCCCTTCTAGGTGTCTCCACGATTTGACAAGTCTTCTGTCAAAAGGCCAGACTAGAATTTCACAGCCAATTAACATCTAATTAATCAACACTAAACTATTTGGCAATAGGAAAAATTATGGTAGTACTATTTGAATTAAAGGGTCATCACCATTCACCGATATTATGTACAATCAGATTCCTGGAAGTCCTGTTGCAGTGAAGCAACGGGATCATGTTGGAACTCTGTGACATTTACACAGCACCTTTTCTTCCACAGCTTGTCCCATACTATGGGCTAGGACTGTCAGATAGGGTGGTGAGTCATCAAGAGCTGTGTACCCACCTCCTGTCACCTCTGAAAATCTCAGATCATAAACATACATACATGGAATATTAGCAACTCTGGGGAATGGCAGTAGCAGCTTGCTGAGGGCTCCAGTTCATGTTTTACAGGACAATGGAGCTGCAGCACCTCAGACACACACTGCTGGCCTTACAGCTTATTTACTTATGGTTCCCACTCTCTCAAGGAAGGCACTGGGATGTATTCAATTTGCTGTGCTAGCTCAACACAGATGACACACTTATCCAGCCTGATGACTTCCAAATATGCTGAAACTATAATCACTGAGGTATCTCTGATACAGCACATCAGAGATCTATGTATTACATGCAAGAGTGGACCCACCTGCTTTGGGGGAAACACCTGAGATTTTCTTCTTTCGATAAAAGTAAGCAGAACTTTTTAAATACCTACAAGACAAGATTTCTAGATGGAAGAGAAGGGATTTGTTCATGGAAAAGCACAGTATCCCTCAACAAGTTAGTATTACTTTCTACTTTTTTTCAGTGGTCTGAGCCTCAGCAATTGAAAACAGCTCCGATGAGCTTGAGTATAACACATAACTTCTGCAACCCCAAGAAAGAACTACAGAAAAGCTGGCACTGTGCACTGCCCTAACCACATATTAAACCAAGATTTTTGTTTGTTCTTTGGTGGGAGTGAGTTTCACAACTAATTACTGAGAAAGGCCTCGTTCCCAAAAGGTCTTTGGAACTCCTCACAAAGGGAAATGTGGCCTTTGAGAATCAGCCTTCCGTTTATCGGAGGGTTTGAAAAGTAATGATTAGACAAGAGTCCAGGTGGCATTAAATGCCATGAGAAACAATGGTTTCCTGATATCTTGCACACAGGTTTCATGCGGTCAATGGAAAGGCATATGCTGAACAATTCTTTGAGAACAGTGGAAAACCTGAGCCACTGCAGGTTCAGCCTCCAAAAAAGTGGGAAGAGTTCCCAAGCTAGCCAAAGATAGCCTTGCTAGCAGTATGGGGAGCTGTGACTTAGCTGGCCCAGCAGAATTGTGCTATTTTGACACCCAGCAGATAGATTCCCTAAGCAATTCAGACTTTCAATCTCCTTTTTGTTGCCAACAGCCTCTATATTGTTGAACACTGTGGGGAATAACCCTGATGAAAGAAGGGATATTGGCAGAGTCCCCTTACGTAGGGCAGCAATTGGAGGTGATGGCAGGAGAAATTAGTGTGTGCAGAGATCATAAAAATCTCTGTTGCTAGCTGCTGCCTTGTTTGCTGCCTCTGAAGGAGTACCAAGGACAGAATGGACATGGGGACTGAACTGCCATCTCCTTGCTCTCCAAGCAGTTTCTGCCAGGTCAGGATTGAAGACGTACAGTGGGCAAGGCAGGGTGCCAAGGGGAATTTGCACTGCTGCTTCTTTGACAAGATTTGCTTGCGAGAGAAGAGAAGCCAAGTGGAGGACATCAGTCTCCAGGCCACCTCTTCAGCACCTTCCACAGAAGTATAATATATTTAGCCGAAAGAAAACACTCAGTGTTTTAACTGGTTCAGTTTGCCTATCACCAAGAAGAAATTACTACATATATTGGCAGGACAGCTCTCCCCAGAAATTCCTCCGATCCACCCTTCTGCAGATGGCTGCTCTGTACAAAGTACTGCCTGTCCTGAATTCCTGGTTTGTAGTTTTCCTTCTGTCCTCCACCCAGAGTCTCACAACTCTCACAAAGCTTTAAGATGCAAGGGCACCATTCAACTAATGTGCAAAGCCCTGAAAACGTCTCTTGCCCAAACTATTTATAACGATGCATATAGGAGGAGTTCACGGGGAGAGGCAAGTAACAGGTGGTAGAGATAATATTACACTGGAAAAGAGCAGAGCTGCCACTGCCCATGTGTTGGGAGGCTAATGTCTCACATTAATTGTCATGTGCTAGAATGCACTTGGAGCACAGAGAAATGTCACACAGATGTTATACAAAACCTGCCAATCCAAGTCCAAGAGTGAGTTCATTGTACCAAATTCCCAATGCCAAAATCAAGGAATAATTGCAAACACTGCTTTTGTTTCAAACTAATCAACTTTTAACTCTTAGCTATTGTATAAATAACTTAAAACACCAATAGGAACAAACACGAACATCCCTTTCTCAGTCATATTAGATTCTAAGTGCTACCAGAGATGCCAAGAAACCTCAACCCTGGTGTTCAGAGTTACATTTCTGGTGCACAACAGATCATCTGGTATATTCAGTGCTTAGTGTAGCAATGGCAGGTTCATGCCTCACATTCTTCAAGCCTAAAGCTGCCTATATACAAACCCAACTTATTCATTCTTTGTGGTTTTAAAGTCTTTGTCACCTGCAGCCACAACTTTAATTCAGAACCTTTGAAAAATCGTAACTTCATGTCTCAAAACATCCCTTCCAGTATTTAATTCTACTCACCAAGTATAAGGTTACCAGTAATTTGCTTTTGGATAATACTTTTATCCTAAAATGATTCTATAAATACAAACAGTGTAGCAGTGGTTTTATTCAATGCATCTTTGAACGTCAATAGCATATTTGTATAGTTGTCCAGAGCTATCAGGCAGCAAAATTAAAAAGCACCCCAGCACATAGTCCTACAATTATAAAAATGCAGAGGGATATAAAATTTTCTGCTGAAATCTATTTTTTTTCTGGTTTTTTTCTTTTTAAATCACATTGCCTTATCTGTGAAAAGTGTTTGTTTATTTATTTATTTACCTCTTAAAAGACTTAGAAACTTCCATTCAACCAATGATTTGACCTGTAAACTTTGTTTAAAGTGACAACTTGTAATGTTGCCACCAACAAAACCCAATGTTAACTCCAGATGGGACCCAACAATGCAAGGGTACCAAAAAAAGAATCAGAAAGTCAAAATATTAAACCAAGGCCAGAAATATTATTGTCCTTACAAGTGTAGAATTGCAGAGCCTGACAATATCACATATACATTGGAGTAAAGGTCTTTCAAATCCTATGTCACATCTCTTTATGCAAGTCAAATTCCAGTGAGTTGATACCCTCTGAACACCAGACACCTCACATGGGTCCAGAAAGAGTCCAACTTAATGACATTCCACCATGTAAATCTTTCAAAAGCCTCATACAGGTTGGTCTGACATGAAGCACAGGCCATATCTATCCTTCTGATATTGAAAAACAAATTATCACAATCCTCAAACTGAATCACAAAAGCAGAAAAGCACACTGTCAGTTTTGATAAATTAAATCACAGTTGCACCAGACCACAATCTCATCATGATTTCTTTCTCTTCGAGTCAAGGAATTCAAAGTGTTTTATTCTCTCACTAGGTAACATCTCCCTCTAAGCTCTTCTTTTTGGTTCCTGAAACTTCTGAAGCACAAAAGGCAATCACTACCATTCAGAGGGTACCCTGTCAGAGGAAATGCTTCTCAGTAAGGTGCTGCTGTCTCTCCCAGCCAGAACAAAGCTTTTGCTTTGACCTTCCCAAGCCTGCCTTGTTGTACTTTGACAGAGGCTAATCCCATGAGAGGCCCAGCTCAGTAGCACACAGTCAGCAGAGAGTAAAATCATGTGTCTCCAAGAATCACCAGGAACCAACGCTCTAGGCACAGACACTTGAGCAGCAGACTCCCAGCCAACATTCTCCAATGCGTTTCTGGAAAGGCTAGGCTTGGGACAGCTGGGAAGTTGCATCTCAAGGCACTTAAGTTAATTCTTCCTCCTGAAAGAACCAGTTAGGAGGCTTTCTAGCACCAGTTTGTACGTAGAGTATGAGACATGAAAGTTCATTTCTCATCATCTCACTCCTGACCTGAGGATTTTAAGTGGTAAACTTATAATATATCCTGAATTATAAGTGGTAAACTCAAGGTGAAAGCCTCCAAATCCCATTACACATTCCCTCAGCCATCTAGCATGCAACTGCCCCAAGATGCTATTATTTTTGATTTTGTAATACTTATGATAATATTGGTCACCAAAGCTATTTTGTTAGTACCCTGAAGCACAATCACAAAGCTTTGCAAATTCCAGCTAAATCACAAATATCCAAATTGAGTGAGTAAGCTTCTGCCAGGCTGATTTCTTCCAATTTACCAGAAGTCATTTCAGTAACATATTATCAGCATAATCCAATTTCATTATATGTCTCTTATCTTTTGTCTGTCCTATTGCCAGCAGTAAATATGCATCTGTAAATTAGTACTTGGATAACACAAAGTGCAGCTAATGAGACTTGAGAAGAGATGGAAAAATATTGCTTCTGACTCAGAAGTTACACAACACTGAGAGAAGTGAACACAAATGAGTATGCAAAGAATCATTTCCTCTGAATTCTTTACTTACACATAAATAAAAATTCTAATGGGCCAAAGTCAGCATTAGCAAATAAAATCTCCAGACAGTAGTCAAGAACAACTCTAAAGATGACAATGTGAAAGATACATCTTGCTGCAGGACAGAAAGTGTTCCTTGTGCAGCCAAGGATAGATCTCTAGTGACAGTCATGGCTGTATTAAGTTGCCTGCACAGGGAAAAACTTTGTTAAGAGGTAGCAGTCTTTTATCAGCACACTGCCTTTAAAGTGGGAAATTCATAGCTAGTGGGTACCCTGCAAAGGGTCCTTCTCTTACCCAGAATTTGACAAGGAAGAAGGCATTAGCTGGCCCCCTTTCAAAGAGCTCCTTCAGGCCACCTTTTTTCTCAGGGAACTTGTCATAGATCTGCCGGATATCCACTGCCTCGAGGTAGGGGTCATTGTAGCTGGGGCTAGACTGCCCAATGTGCACAAACAGGTGTTTGTTATACTGCAAAGAGAGGAAAAACATGGATTTAGAGTTGTTCAGTACCTTTCAGCACATATTGAACATTGATCGTTCTTCATGGAAGACTACTGGAAGTCAGTGAAGACTTGATAGCATTTTCTAAAAGTGCAGAAGAAATTAATACAAATATCTCTGCTAATACCAGCTCATGCTGTTCTTTCCTTCCTGTCAATACATTCATGCCTCTTCCTTCTCTGAAGCACTATTGTTGGGTTTTTTCTTCCTATACTCACTCCCAAACCATTGCCTCATGCTACTGCTATATAGTCTGAAATAACCTGAAATACAGTGTTTCCTGTGACAGGTCACTTGGTCAAACATCAATGCTCCTGTCCTAGGAAGAGCCTGAAACTCCACAGCAAGGTACCAGCCAAATAATATTACCTTTTCTGAACTCTCCTATCTCAGCCCATCACCAAAGTGCATCTCAAGAGGCAGTACCACAAGGTTTAGTGAGGCAGGAAAATCTTACTACTTCCATTTTATAGGTGGCACCATAGAAACCCACTGATGCAAATTCATCCCATTTGCCCCTAAATTGAAGTTCCCAGCACAGCAGAGAAATACGTGGCTTTATGTGATCTTACCATCATCTGGTTTTGGGTTCTATATTGGAATATTTCTTACAAGGCTGAACAGGACAGCTAGAACAGCCCAGCAGGGGCTTATGACCTCAGTGCCTTGAGCTCTGGTATGTGAACGTCCCTGACCCTGGAGAGGTCAGAAGCACACTGCACAGAGCTGGCTCTATCACGATCTATCCTCTAAAAGAAGGATTTGTGGTGTTTCCCAAAGATGGCTTTCTATTCTCTGAAGAGCAATGAGGCAAGTATTTCCACAGACATACAGTAGCATAACATAACCATGATGAGATGAACAGGAGTTATCTAAACACCAAAAATTAATGAGGGGTGGAAGTCAGGTGTATTTCTTACTGTGTCTTGGTCTTGTTGTTGTTCCAAGAATGCAGAGAATTCTAACATCCAAAGTTTGGAGCTAGCAACCCTTCGTCCTTGCCAAGCTGGTGCTGATGGGGAAGGCGAGAGGCCGGTAGGAGACTCAAACCCTAAGCACACAGGATTTATATAACAAAATTTAGTAAGAGAAAAGTCAGTAATAGCTTTCCAGCAGAGCACCTGATATCAAAGCTGACTCAATTACATTTTCTTATGACTCCATTCATCATGCAAAAATATCATTCGCAAGGTCTTCAGTCTACCTGTGCTCTAAATGCCTTGTCAGTTGCCCTCTGCTAAGATGGCTCTATCAGGGTAGGTAATGATGTAAAAAACAGTCTACCTGGGTTTTGACATCAGAGAAAAGATGTTCAGCAATTTTAAAAGGACCTAGATTGAGCCCTAAAGGAGCAGTGACATAAACTGCTTAGTACCAAAATGAAGCATCACCATTAACCTCTCAAAATGGGAAAGCTGAGAAGGAAAAGACATTTGTTATTCCACTTAATAAGAAATCAGGAAGGCAATCATGTTGTGATGGAGAAAAGTGTTCTAGAACATGAAGCATGGTGGAGGAGCAGCAAACTTTAATTTTCTGCTGAGCCAGGAAGAAAAAAACCCAACCCAACCAACACAAAGCAGAAAAAAAGTTTTGTAAAATAAAACAATATTAAAAAGCTTCATAGAATCATAGAATCAGATGGGTTGGAAAGGACCTCTGAGATTATCAAGTCCAACCCTTGATCCAACACCACCGCAGTTACTAGACTATGGAACTAAGTGCCACGTCCAGCCTCAACTGAAATGTTTTAATAGGTAATTTTTTTAATTAATTTTCAGTCTTTTTAAAGTTTTGGCTGTTTTTGGAGTTGGAATATGATTTCAAAGGTACTACATTTCCTTACCTACCTGGTAATGGAAGTGGAGGCTGTACAGCATAAGGTTGTTGAGAAAAAGGTTTCACACTACAGAAGTACACAAAGAGAGGTGGTTAATAAAAAAAGAAAACAAACAAGCCAACCCAAAAAAAAATATTCTTGACCAGCTGTTTGCACAGATTAGATCAAGTATTTCTTCTGAGGGAGAAAATGTCATAAGTGTCTTTTAGAAATTATCTTTTTGAGTTGGCAAAAGAGGGTCATGGGGAAAGACTCAAAAAACAGTAAGGGGCCAGGACTGGACTAATTAAGATTTCCCTCTTAATATGCTGATGCCCATTTATTTATCCTTTCCTTTCAACTACAAACAGTTTTAAATTTATGCAGGTGGATATAGTTCCGGGCTGGATGCCTCTCAGACTTTTAGACCCAAATTTAGAGATATTCAACATCAACACTCACAACTGAAGCTAGCTTTCAAGACAGCTCAGCTCCATTTTTTTACACTATTGCAAGAAAAATGAAGATCTGGAGACATCATCTGACAGCAGGGTGGCAGATACATCAGCCTCTAAAAGAACATCTCACACTGATGCTTCCACATTTGCTTTCCAGCTTAAGGTATAAAACCTACTTTTTATTTCTCCTAGGATGGCTTCCATTCCTTTACTAGACATTTTCCCCACAAGATATTTTTATAGTATCTGTTTCCTGATTTGCTCCACAAACATTAGCAATAGTACCACAATATGCAAAGAACACGCACCCTTTCAGTTCTTTGTCCTTAAATTTCGCTTAAATTGGTTCTGGTAGGATATGTGATAAAAGGTGTGCCTCCACACAAACAAAGGAGGACAGAGAAACAATCACAGCAGGAGCAACCTGAAAAACACTCTGACACCACTACACTCAGGGCCATTACTAATGAAGCATCAGCCCATCCAAGGCTCATCTCCAGCTGTGAAACCCACCCAGCGAGCCAGCTGGGGAGTCTCACAAACCAGTCACCTTATACACTGAGAGGGGTTACTGCCTAGATGGTATGGGACACATTAGGAATGCAAAGGAAAAGCATTTTGGGATTGCACAAGATTTGTTATGGGGATGTTTAGGGAGAATATGCCAATAAAAGGTGCCAGTTGTCTGTGCATGTCCCACACCTTGTCAGCACAGTCTTTCCTATCGTGTCACTCAAGCCTATTCCTAACTGTTTCTCTTCGTGAGGAGCTTTCAGTTATATGTGACTGTTCCTGGCGTGGCAGCAGCAAGTGAGGGCGTGATCACTAGCAGCCATGAAGCCAGACTAGACAGCAAGTAGATGGTTTGGGAGTCAGCTCTGTGTGTCTCCAGAGGTAAGAATGCTTTCAGAGGCACCAAGAGGCTCAGGCCAAATGGCAGAGTGTGGAATCTGTAGGTTGACTGAAAGAGGAGTCTGTGTGTGCATGTTTGTGGGAGGCAAACTGGGGAAACTGAAGACCCAGCCAATAGGTGGACTGTATATGTAAGCCCAGTTACTGCAGAGATTCACAGTGAGTGTGTGTGTGTTTACGCACATACATTTGGGTGCGTGAGTGAGAAGCCTGCACCAGCAACTGGAGTGGGGCTGTGGCCTCAGGGGCTCACCTGCCTGGGTGCCAGCACACAGGGAGACAAGGGAACCCAGGGCAGCTATTGCATGGGTCTGTAGCACACATTTATTTCCTAGTAACACACCTTCATTCTCATCAGCCAGAGGGTACAGGATGAGACTGTAGGTACTTTGTATTTGTGTGAGTGCTGAGTGTTGCCTGTGCTGTTCTGTGCAGGCAACTGTGTGCATGGGGGGGGGGGTGTGTGTGCACACTTGTGTTTGTGCCTACTGGGAATACATGTTCACTCTTGCTACTGATTGAATTTGGGAGCACGGAGCTGCAATACCCTCACCTCTAGCAGGCTCCTAGATTCCACAGCTCTCTAAAATAATCCATTTTAGGCTGCCTGAGTCATGGGGCATATTAAGGTGTGTAATCCATGTTGAAGGTGTGACATGAAGACATCGGGTTTTATCTATTTAAGATTTTCTCATGACTGAGTTTGTCTTCAACCCTGAGCCTTAAGTCTCAGACCCACAGTCAAGGCATCTGCCTTGCTACATTATCTTAGCCTTTTATAGATCTTTGTTATAGCTAATGGTGTTCCTCAGGCAGCAGAGAAAGCAGCAGAAGCATCTGCTTTGGATGCTCACATGAAGAAATACTTACTCTTGGGAAGATCCAGCTTGGCCTGTCAAGGCTCCTTGCCAAAACTGCAAGAGAACAACATATAGACAAAAGTCACCACTCTTAGGAAAGACATGAAAAGCAAGGCTTGCTCCTTTCTGAGGAAATAAACTGCAAGACTTTTAAGTATGTGACTGAGCTATATCTCTTCTTTCTACATTCCCAGTTTCATTCTTATGGAGGTACTGACTCACTTTTGTTTTCTTTCTACACACTACTACTGCTGACATGCAAGAAACTGATAGTGGGCTTCAATGTTAAATATTATATATGGACCTTGTGCCTCTAAAGCTTAAATGATACTCACTCTCTTGGAAGGACCATTTTCCCCAGGAGACCTGCAAAGTATTTCAGCAGAAATCAATGCCCAGCAGCAGCACACTAGGCCCAACTCACAGTTTAGGGGATGTTGACAGGCCTTTTCCATTAAAGATTTTATGTAATGGCCATCTGTTTGTGATCTAAGCACTCAGGATGAGCTTGGGAATTATAATCCTGAGAAAGGGTCAGGATGGCCTAAACTGTTTTAATTTAACAGTTTTACATAGACAATGACTTTTGGCCATTCTGTCTGATATTCTCAGGATTTTCCTGAGCAGGTCCCAACACCCTTTCAAATACTCAAATGTCTTCAGCCAAACTCCGCCAAAACACTGATTCACTCACCCCAGAAACAGCAGGGTAGGCTGGTCGTGGGAGACCAGGCAAGGCCATTTTACTATGGAAGGCAGTTGCAGAGATAATCTGGGCAGATGACATTGTAGCCATACTCTGCATGGCTTTATCTTTAGCTGCCTGATCCTATGGGCAAGAGCAGAAACCAAAAAAACAGTTACTATAATGATTAACAAGTTGCCTGCTCTAATGCTATATAACCAGGATTCTCATCAGCTTCTTTGTAGGGAACAAGCATCTCTGAAAACCTGGGCAGCAAATTCACCAATAACTGTCCTAAGAACACTTCAAACCACGTAAGTCTTTAATTCATTATTATAGCTTATTTTGTGAATTATCATCCTTTCTGAAATGCTGGTTTAAAGACTGCTGAGCATTTATCCATTCTGCAGCTTTCAGCCACACAGCTGAAAAGTTTTGTTGTGGAAAATACAACCCTAGTTGACTCTTACGTTTTAATAATTGGTAAGAATGTTCAATGGGAAAGACTCTTTATTATCAATTAAAAAAACCCTCTAAACACAAGCTCACAAAAAGAGATTGTCATTATCACTGCAACAAAACTACCTTAATCTGTGACTGCATCAGGTAGAGTTGATAATTTTATTCCCACCTCCAGAGAAACTTGAAACCTTAATAATCTCCAGGGTACATATGCAAGGACATTCCCTTTTTTATTTTAACAGGACTGTGGATTTACACACATTTTTATATGCAATGACAGTGCAACCACTAGTGAGCAATGTAGGTATAAAACAAATGGCATTCTTCATTTCTTCTTCCAAGGAATAGATAGACAAACAGAAGCACATCCCCAAATTCTGCTTTTCCCTTCTACATTCCCTACAATTAATCTTCATCCTTCAAACACTCCACATTTACCTGTGACATTGTAATTACAATGGCACAGAAGAATTCATAGCTTGAAAGAGGTACACTCCTGCTATCTTTTCAAGGAATTCTCACTTGCCACTTGCATTCACTGAACTGCAGTAAGTTCTCACCCTTAGATCCTTATTCTCTCTAGCCCCTTCAATCCATCTAAAATTTTCTAAAGTTTAAAGTCCAGGGATTCTAATGCATCAAACACACAAAAAAAATCATGTGGAGGAGCATAAAAAACCCTCAAGAATAAATGCTAATGTTCAAGTGGTATGATCAGTAGGAATAGGCAAAACATGTATCTTCTTTTTTTTAGAACATCTGTTACTCCTGTTAGTACTATTTAAGTGAATGAAAGGGAAACATTTTCACTGCTAAGAAAGTTCCTAAAGCTCCAAAGCTATAGGAAAGTTTTTCAGAATCCAGAGATATTAAAGTTTAAAGGGAAAAAAAACTAAGCAGGGAAAATATTGTACCTCTTAATCCCTGTTGTATTTTTGTTTTGTTTAAATGCCTGACAAACTGCTGGAAAGAGCATGTTTTTGTAAAAGACACCTTCTTTCTGTTTCAACTAACAGTTCTGTATTCATTTCACGTTTCCAGGAAAAAACAACAACAACAAAACCAAACAAAAACCTAAACAAATCAATAAACACTTTTACCAAACATTTGCAATAGTTGTATTTTCTTCTTGATGATGATGATAATAATAATAATAATGATATCACCATACCACCCCAATTTCCCACTTCTTCCTTAGTACAGGTGATATGTATTAGCCATCCAGGGCATGGAAAAACTACTGACTTCAGAGAACAGATTTTTCTTCAAGCTTTACCGTAGTTCCAATCTCTGTCATACACAGTGCACATTTTAAAAAGACACCCCAATTTGTGTGGAGACAGAAGTATTATAGTAATTGCTCTGAAAAGTCATCACATAGCTGCTCTGATCTCTAGGATACAAATATGAGAACATATGGAAAGTGAACAGTGACAGAAGAACACACAGCTGTCAGCAGGAAGTTGGAAGAAGGGCAGCATCTTTCATGATTTCATTTCCTTGCTCTATGGAAATGACCAGCAAAAGCAAAGAAGTAAATGAGTCCAATCGGTGCTACCGACTTGCCTCTGCAGGCGGAAAGGAACAGTCTGGTACTGGGGAAGGGTTCACTGCAGGCAGCTGGGCAGAGCTCACAGTATGGCCTGGGTGGTGTAAAAGGACAACAGCCAATGGCTCCATGGAGCTCCCTGAGACACCTTCGTTCCCTGAGAACAAAACCAGCCAGCTCCTGTGTGCTAAGTGGAAACAGGCTCGGCTGACTGGCTTTTCAATCATGCCAAATCCCAGAGCTGTGACATGCAAGGAAGAGAATCAAGGTTACAGATATAAGCAGCAGTAAAGCTTTTAACACCCTGGGCAGTTGTTGTTTCCTACTCGCTCTAACTTGCCTCTCAAGCAGGCCTCCACCTGAATTGACCACTTTACAGCACCACAGGTCTCAAGCTTAGGCAGCCCTACCTAGGTGCACTGAATTAGATAGTTGTAATTTGTGGCTCCTTCTCTTTATCAGAGCAGCTGGAAACACAGCAGGCCAATAACAGACACAGCACAGTTTTCTAAAATGTGGCAGGGGATGGGATGGGGGGGTGCAGTCATGGCTTAGAGGTAATCACTTCTTGCAAAAGAGTTGCATGCACTTCAGCACCAGTCAAGACTGAGGGCCAACAGTTCACTCACACGACAGTCCGTTTCCGCTGGTGCCCAGCGAGGAATTGCCCAGACAGCCAAGAGGAAGCACATACTAACAGCCATCCACTCAACAGTCAGGGTTGGAATGGGCTGTCAAGATCATTGCCACCTGAAGCATTGAAAATCAGGGAAGGCAACACCCTTCCAGATTATTCATTGCCATACTGAACAGAAAGGTCAGCATTCACCTTTCTTCTCTGGCTGTCTTAGTGAAACATAACAAGGCCCAGACAACACATCCTGCTCGGCAAGACCTTCCTGGATAGCTCACATTCTAACGGGGGACACCCTCTTGAGCAATTGTCACACACGCACTTGACCTTCTCAATATTTCTGGCAGTTCAGTCAGAGCACATAAACCAACTCCCTGCATCAAATGTGAGTGGAAACAAATGTCAAGAGGTATCAGTTCATTAGTGTGATCTCAGAGCTTTTCCTATAGAAATGAAAACACAGATTTTCTGGAGCAAGTAGTCAATCATTTTCTTTCTCATTAGCCCAGGCCTCTTCAAATCAGATCTGAATTAATCAAGGGGTAAAGTCTATTCAGTTGGCATCACTGAGAAGATGCCAGCTGGCTTATTGCTTCCTCTCAATGGACAGCTCCACACCATTACCCCTAGTAGAGGTGGAACTGGTGGTGTAGGAATTGTAAGGCTACACACCAAGGCCACCACAACACCAAGGACTGTTACTGGTCAGTATTTGTGACCACAAACCCCTCCTTCTCAGGTAAGCTCCCTCTGCATACCCTTTATTCTAAGGGTCTTTCAGACTTGGATGACAAGAGCATAAACTGGAAGTAGAAATAAGACACATGAAATTTAAAAAGTTACTGTTTCTTTATTTTTTAAATAGAATTGCTCCAGACGTCACTGAGCTTCAACAATAATGAATGTTTGCATAACACTTCCTGGGAAGTACCTTTTCCTCTCTAGCTTACTAGAGTTTAGTGGCTGATCTCATGCATTTTTAAGGGAATGGCTGACTTGGAGTGCTTGTGAGATATGTTAAAGGATACCCATCTTACCTTGAGCTTGGCTTGGATCTCTCTAGCTTTCCGCCTTGCCAGGACCTGGATGTGACTAGATACCTGCATTGAAAGACAAAATCCATTTAGTCCATAGACAAAATCCTAAAATACTCGGTAGCTTCTTGTAGAAGTAAACATACTTAAGGCACTGTGTGCAATAGGGAGTTATTTAGGGTTGGAAGGAGAGGGTTTTGAGGGTAGCAATGAACTGAAGTTACATTCAGAAGTGCCATGAAATGGGGTGGAGGGACAGTAAAAGATAGGTCATTTAAGGCCTTTTTCAGTTCAAATGGCTTTCTGAAGCCAGAGACCTCCTCTAAAAATAAAAGAACCCATCCTTAAAACCACGGAGTGGGCGTTCTGACCTCTTTGTTTCCCGATCTTGGCCTCCTCTTGGGAGAAGAGGAACCTCTACTGCTACATAATGACTCTCATAACTTCTCCATATCTAATATGGGCTGAAACACACCATAGAATAATTTAGGTTGGAAGGAACTTCTGAATGTCAGCAACCAGTCCCCTACCCAAAGCAAGTCTATGTTGCCCAGTGCTTTGTCCAGCATAGCCTGGACTGTCATTCCCAAATCACAAAGATTTCTCTTTTTCATCTTGTGGAACAAGTATTTTCAAAATCAGCACTGCTGAGGATCTGCCTGGGCTGAACGAAGTCTTCATGTAGAGAACCCCTGATGTTCACTGAAACATTCACTAGTAGACCAAGCAAATAAAATCACACACTGTTTAACAGTAGAAAAAAAAATTGTGGATCACTATGTGGTTGGGAGACATGAGCATTATAATCCAATGCTAAAATGCCTGAGCTGACTCTTCCCACCACTCTTGTTAGCCAGTTCAGGACAAAAACCTCTTTCCAGCAAAGCCAGAAACTAATAACAAGTGAACAGTAAGGGGTTTGCTCTCATTAGCCCTCATAATCTCTAGTGGTCCAAAGAAGCTAATGCTTACAGGGAAAACCATGCACTTACCTGTTTCCTTGTGCGTGTTTTCCCTGTTCTCAGCTTAATATAGCGGGCAATCAACTCATTTCGGCCTGAAACAGAGAAAAAATGCAAATACAAGTTTAGAAAGCTATGACCCCAGTGGAAAAGATAGATAATTCCATTGTGTCTCTACAGAGATCCGCAATGGGATGATTCCCTGTCACACTATTTTCTTTCTTTGAAATGAACTTATTAGTTCACATGGCAGAAATTTGAGTTTTATGAGCAGTCTCCCGTAACAACCTTATAGCCAAACTGACAAAGTATGGGCTAGATAATTGGACAAGGAGGTGGACTGACAATTGGCTGAACAGATGGGGTCCTGGTTGACAATGAGCTGACAATGAGCCAGCAATGTACTCTTATGGCAAATTCCAGTCTGCATAGGAAGATTGTTACCAACAGGTCAAGGGATTTGATTCTTCATCTTTACTCAGCACTATTGAGGCAACATCTCAAATACTGTGTCCAGTTCTGGTCTCCTCAGCATGAGAAAGATGTGGACATAATGAAGTGAGTCCAGGAAAAATTTTAAAGAGACTGGAGCATCTTTCATATAAGGAGAGGCCGAGAGAACTGGGTCTGTTCAGCCTGGAGAAGACTGAGAGGCAGCTTTTAATCAATGCATGCAAGTACCTGGGATGGGAGGGAATAAAAGATAAAAGAGAACTACCCTCCTCTCGATAGTGCCCAGTGATAGGACAAGAAACAAATGGCACAAACTAAAACACATGAAATTCTGCCAAGAAAGAAAGGAAAAAAAAAAAAAAAACAACCCAAAAACAATCAGACTGCCCAAAGAAGTTGCAGTCTCCACCCTAGAAGGATAGTCACAGCCTAGTGGACACAATCCTGGGCAGCCAGCTGTATGTATCAGTGCTTGAGCAGTAGGGCCAGACTAGACCACCTGAAGAGATCCCTTCCAACCAAGATGCATCTGTCATTCTGTGAACCTAAGTGCACGAAAATAAACAACAGTGGGGGAGTACATGGAAACAGTCACCCAGAATTTATCAGTGTGACATGATACAGTGAACTACAAGCGCTTTCTGGCTCTTGCAGGCAGACTATCCAGGTTCCATACACTGGCTCCCATGTATCAAATCTAAGCAGTCACACAGATTTTATTCTCTTCCTGGAGATGGAGGAACATAAAGGCAGAAACATAAAGGCAGCTGCTACACATCTGAACTCTAGGCTGGTTCAAGGAAGAAAGAACAGGCTCTGCAAAGTCATACATTTGTGGTGACCACACTAGTAGCAATACAGTATCTCGATAAAAAGTTGGGAGCGGGAACTGCAAGGCTGTGAGACATTTACTATATGGCTGCAAGTGTTTGCAGAATAAAGCAGGAATGAACTGGGAAGCAAAGCCACAGCTACTGTGAAGTTTATAACAAAGTTATAAAACTCCAGGGTTGTCTATGGAAAGTTTATGGGTTGAATGGAGAACTTACACATTAGGACATGAGAGACATCAAAAAGCAAGCAGTGAAATCAAACACTATTTATTCCAGTGGTTTAATATTCCATGGAAAAGTTGCCACTTGTTTTTATTTAAAACTCTTATTTCACTCAAACCTGAAAAAAATTATGCAAGGAAAGACTCTATGCTGAAATTGACCACTCAACCTTTTGGGGAAGGGCTGGCAAAGCTCCTAATTCCGTCTGTTTCTGAAACAGAGGAATGTAAATGTCCATGACTGCATTTAAGCCATGTTCATGAAACATAACCAAAGCACACATAGGGACAGGAAAGCACTTTACATTTACAGATCTTAATGTTTTCCTAATGGTGTCATTACAGCAGCTTTACTTATTCCCCTGGGAGAAGAAACAGGTCTGCAGTTGAGAACTCAGCTCCAGCTCCTGTATACACAAATTAGGAACTGTTTCTGTGCCAGAAACACAATGCCCGGCATGTAACCACTGACCTCTTCAGTTCCCACAGTTCCAGCATTAGCATGGTGACATGCCCAGGGGAGTTTGATGGGAGCAGATGTTATTACACTACCTTCCACCTGGCTGCTCTTCCAACCCATGCAACCATTTTTACAAAGCCGAGACCAATTACTAGCAACACATAACCACACCACCTTACTATAGTGCCAACAATAATATTTATGGCTTTTCAAAGCCTCCATCTGTTAGACATGGATCCAAGTTGAAAGGTATGAAACAACTGAAGTGATTCTTCTCACACAGATGCTGACATATATGAAATTTCAGAAGGATGGTTTGACACACATCAGAAGCGGCAAATGTGCAGAACAAAACAAGGTGTTCAAACACTGTTACCTACAAAGAAACAAGAACAAGAATTTTTGCACACCAAGAGGACTCTTTGAGGGGCAAGGGGAATGAGTTAGTGCAAGAGAGACAAAAAACTAGCCTTGAGAAGAAGTGGATATCGGAGGATTGCAGGCAAACTTTTAAAGGGCGCATATCGGGCTATGCTGAAAATCTGAATATATGGGAACTCTCCAGACATTGGCTCAATTATTGGTCAGCCTTGAAAAACTAATTTCAATGGATTCTCAACGAGATATAATAAGCGTTAAGGAGTAAAATTAGCTTTGTTGTGTTTCCATGAAAGTAAAAAAATACTACAGAGTGAGCAGTCTGACAGAGCACTATTTTGCTTCAGCAACAGAGCGCAGAAGGAGTAATCTGTGAGAGGATACCATGAACAACTCTGTGCCAATTAAAGTCAATTCCAGCCATCTCCAAACTGGATGAAAATGACAATCAATCCATTAGAACCTCAACCAGTCAGAGAAGCACAAGCTACCTTTGCTCAAATATATTTTGGAAAGGGCAAGAGCCAGGAGGGACATGAGACACACGAGGAGACACAAAAGAAACCACAAAAGGAGACATGAGGATGCATAGAAGGAAAAATAAAAGATATGTAAAAAGGCAAATTTGGATAAAGGGAGACGTGGTAGGAGACATTGCTGGGGGTGTGGCTGGAAAAGTACTCTTGGAAAGAGGTGCTCCATGACAGAAGAAGTACACTTTCAGGCAAATGCAGCACCTTGCCAGAGCAGAGACAACTCTGAAAGGACTGCAGCTTATTGAAAACCCATGTAGAGAAGAGAAGCAGAGAAACAAGGAGCACCAAAAGGGAAAAGGAACTAAACAAAACAAAACAAAAAAAGCAGGAACTAGAAGAAAAAGAACTTTACACAGTGATGCCAACCTTCTGCATCACCCAGTACCTCAAAGAATTAAAGAGGGACTAAGTGGTAGAGAGGACAAAACAAGGGAAATAGGGGAGGAAGCAGGGAGGAGAAACAATAAACTGTATTCAAGCCTGAGAAAGTGGGAGTTGTTTCCATAAGTGTGCATTTAAATGTTTGTCTTTGACAACATCAGCAAAAATTGCAAAGTTCTCTCAGGCCATGTACTTCAATGGAAAAGACAAGTGGGAGGGAAAACTGTTGTACAAATTGCAGATATTAGATGCCAGTATGGAAATTCTATAGAAAGAAACTCTCCACAGAGAGCATTTAATTGTAGATCCTCAAATTTTCCAGGTTTAGAATTCACTTTCCACTTGCTACCAACTCTCAAACCGTCTTCCTCTTCCCCAAGTGTGCCCTCAGTCAGAGGAAAACAGAAAAGTGGTAGGTTATATTAAGCTAATAAAGGTACTGGTAGCACACACAACCCCTCCCCCCCAAAGCAATAAACAAACAGATCACTCTACAAAGACATTCATCACAGGGATTACTAAATATAGAACTATGCAAATTGCCAAGCCCAATAAAATGCAGCAAGAACGCATTAAATTACCATTAATCAAAACTGCAAGAGAAGAAAGTCCTAAATGTCTTTAGTTTTTCTTATCAGAAGTCAGATGAAAGCAGGTATTATGTGGCTGGAAGTCTGTAGGCTCACAGCCTCTGGAAAGCACTTTCTTTGTTTCACAACCCCAGCTGCAGGGTCAGCAACTAGCACTCCTCACTTGGCTGGAACAGGCAGAGCTGTCATAAACCGTCAGATGGTTCATTTTTTAGAGCCATGTAAAGTGCCCCTCGGTAATCTGATCATATGTTGTGTTCTTAGAATAACTCCCGCTGAGGTCTGCCACGGTCACCAGAACCTGCCAACAGTTGTGACTCCTCTGTTGAAACCTCGCATTGGGTTTCACGGAGCTCCAGCCAACATACCAACTGCAGCACAGCACCTTTATCCTCCCTTGTAGCCTTCCCCTTGAAAGCATGGCATGAAAAAAAGTAGTAAAGAGATACTCTCTTATGTTCTTTACCTCTCACTCCTGACAGACAGATTTCCAAGGGCATCAATTTGGCTCTCGCTCTGTCTTACACTAAATTGCAAAACTTTGCATTCAGTAGTTATCTAGGAAGGAGCTGCTAGGAGAAGTGAGTAAGAAGGCTTTCTGATTCTTCATTCTACACCTGTGCATCTTTCAGTATAACACCAGACAAGTGTCTTTCTGTAACGAAGGGGGATAATCAAGGGAATTCCCATCACCACAGAAAGCATTTCCCAATCTTACCTCAAAGCTTCATGATGGCTTTCTCTTAGTAAAGGTATATTAATTTTCCTGCCTCTTGTAAACAGTATCTCTTTAAGACTTTTACTTCCTCATACCTGTTGCCAAAGAAAGTAGAAGAACCAAAAGCCTCTCTTCTGTGATGGGTGAGAGCAAAGAACTGAGTGATTTCTGCAAAATCCTTTCAGCGGGAAACTGCATGAAAGTATCTGTGTCTTAGTAGATAATGTATCTTTTCTGCACCCGAAGCACACATATGCAACTATCTGTAAGCAGTTCTCTAAGAGAACTACAGAAGCAGCCATCCAGCTGTATCCAGTGAAAGGTTTATCAAAGTGAGGTCAAGAACGCCATCTCAACTATCACTTCTATCTGCTTGTGTCACTTGATACCTCACGGGTAGTTAACTGTTGGTTACAATCAACACAAGCATAATGAACTGTGCATCAGGCAAATAAATCTAGACAAAAGAGGGAAGGTAAGGACACCTCACCTGCCCACCAAATATCAACGTTTCTCTGTGCATACAAAGCAAAACTAACTGCCAACCAACTCTTACGAGAAGGACACAAGACAAAAGCAGTGTGTGGTTGGTTGTGTGTGCATATGGGGCTATCTGGTCTGCTCCATCCACAACTGTGCAGAGACTTACTTCCTATCTCTCATTCCACTGCTTCCTCCTCCCAGCTATGCTAAATGCCTTCCTGGGCATCAACTGTTCCAGAAATAGGGGTAGATATGTCAGAAAACACATTTTTGTCTTTCTGATGGCTAACCCCATCTTTTCCTCAAGACGCACAGACAACTCTTACTGACATAATCCAATTTTAATCCTACCTTCATTAGACTTTCCCTTCATCACAAACCAAATTTTCTTACTAAAGCCGTGATGAGAAGATTTTGCTAGCTTCCTGTACTCAGAAGACAATAAAAGAACTTAATACACCACTATGACCATCATACTGTGATCATTTTTCAAGAAAGAGACCACAGAAAATCATTTTACTGGAGTGGTCTATGCTATGAAGACATCTCTGAATCTACCAATGCAGAACTTCAGGGCTCAATAGTCAGGTTCAAGTTTCCACAGCAAAGTTACACATAGCAGTGAATTATTCTTATTTTCAGCTGGGAGAAGCAAATTTCCTCACTCTGATCATTTATTCTGTGCTTGAATTTGCTCAGGATCAACCTTTCACAAGAAGATTCTCTGAGTTTATGCAGTCCCTACAATAAGGGGATTTTGAGATGAACAATCAAAGAAAGATGAGCCAGTACTTCTGAAAAATATCAAGTCAGATCTCTGGAAACACAATATTGAAGTGATTAGTACCATCACATTGTCAACTCTTCCCCAACACACCTGTTTTCATCATTTAACTGCAAGTTCTGAGCTCCTTCCTCTTCTAAAATGACAAAGCTGGGCAGAATGCGCCAGTCAAGCCCCTCACATGGAGAAATGGCAGTCAGGTGACTGTCTGAGATCATAAAACTCAGTTGTCTGATTTACCAGCCGGTCTAAAGACTGCAACCCTCTCTTGCCTAAAAGGCCTTATGCTGAAAAGATTACTGTTTACTTCTCGCCTTTTTCAATATATAACCTAAATCACAGTCAGACACACAAGAAATGCTACCACCATCTAGAAACATCTGTTTCTTGATGGTTGCTTTAGGACGCTTCACACAAGGGTGTAAGGCTAACAGATAACAATTACAGACCCCACAGGTTTGGGGAAGCATCTTATTGGTTCCCAGCAAGGAGTGGAGATAAATGAACAGCCAGTCACTGCAGGTGTACTTGCTGCAACAAATTTTTCATGAGCAAAACAATCTGAAGAGACGTCCCTCTCCTCAGCTGGTCATTTCTTCTCCATTAGCTCCTGTGGGCAGCCGTACCAACTAAATGGAAGAAGGGGAGAGGGGGGCACAGGGGAAAGACTGGCATGCACTACGCTAACTACCAACATCAAAAAATAAGCCTACCCACTCCCATTTGGGTTTTGTTGGTTTTGTTTTGTTTTTCCCCGTCACCCTCTTTTTAATTGGATTGGTGAACTAGTTCATTTTGTGGTCACATTTACCACGGCATTGGCACAACAGAGAGAACAGAGAGAGAATCAGTGCAGAACTTCTTAAACCAGTTTTACCACCAGAGAAACACCAGGAACTGTACTCCACCTAACCCTCACACTCACACAGGCTGGTAAAAAAATGGGCAAGGCACTTCCTGTACTTGCATTATTTGTCTAAAAGCTAAACAGCGTTAAAGTGCCTTCTAATTACTGCCCCAAAGGCATATGGAGTTATTCCTTGTAAAGATGAGCTTTAACTAAGGTACAACAATGTATGCAGGCAGCAATCCTTCCCCATCAGCCTAACAGAAAGCTCCAGGCTATGCAGCTCTTCACCACACCTCAATCTTTTAACAGCAGAGTGCATAAATTGAATATCCTCATCAGCTCTGTTTTCCCACATTATCACCTCAGGCCATAGAGATGCAAGTTAATCCATTCAATAAGTACTCCTCCATATACACAGTAAGGGCCTCAAAAGCAACAGAGCTGGGACCTGTTCTGGTGTTTCCCAGAGTTAAGACTGACTAGAATCTTGGTAAAACTGCTTAGATTCAATTTGGCTGGGAAATCCCACAATCACACCAAAGCAGCTGCATGTACTAATATGAGTCCTTCATATGCTAGAGTGTATCAGATAACACCTGAAAGAACCAATAACAATACTACATGGAAAGGCATGTCAGACTAACAGCTTTCAGTCGCTTGGGACACCTGAGAATGGCCACCTTATATAGGCACAAAAATACTTCACTCACTAACGCCCAGATTCGGAGAAAATGACTGTTGAAGGTAGCACTGAAACCAATGTTTAACTGTAACAACATTCTCCAGCTCCCATTAGTCCAAGTTCTACATTACAGACCTGGACATCTGCTAGATTCTTCCTTAGATCAATAGATGTCTGCTTCAGTAACTTCCTAATAGTTGTAGGGTATCAGAAAGCAACTCTCAACAGGGCTTTGGTGAAGTCTCCAAGGGCAGCAAAAACTTCAGCACCTATCCTCCTCCTGATTTTGTGGTCAGCTGACTCTGCCAATACCAATAGCACAGAGTTTCTTGCAGATTTCTGCCCCAAGTACTAATTTTATGCATGTAACCAGATGACAGGCTGACCAAGTACTCAAAGCTTCAGCCATGACAGAAACTGGAGCTTAAAGGGATCTGTGAGATTTATGCAGATGTGCTGCATGACTAGCACAGACCGTGCAGCTCTCAAGGCATCTGGTCTGGTCTGGCTTATTCCTGTGAGGAGTCACGACTGCTTCATTTAACACATAAAACTACGCCACAACCCAGTCCCAGTCAAATGACTGAAAATTACGCAACAGCTTCAAGAAGAGCAAAAGAACCCAGAAACTTTTGGGTTATTGCATTGTATGAATAAAAGAATTTAGATTTTTTTAAGTGGAATGGCTGCTGCCATCACACAGCTTCAGGTTCTGCCATCATAATTTAGAGTGCAGTCATTCTCCGTGATTACTTTGAACCATTAAGTTATAGCTTCAGCTTAAACAAATGGCTGGACACTCCTGAAAGAAGTGATTGTCTTTTCCCCAACCTACCTACCTACCTCTCACCAGACTGTTCCATGGGTCAGTTCAACTCTCTAATCTGGCAGAAATCTGCCCAGCTCATTTCGCCAACATAGTTTGCTATCAGTTTAGGAAGCTAAACTGCATCCACAAGGAGTCTGCTACAAACTGAAGCTAGCCTAATGAGCAGGAGCACAAAACTGGAAACAGAGCAGGGGAACAAGGAAACAGAAGTGGCAAGTCCCTCTTTTTTTCTGCAGTGAACTGTTAGGTCATCTCACCATTTCTGAAAGAAATATACTCTTAGTCTCAACACAGAACAGTTTTACACCATCCAAACATTAGCAATAATAGTTCTTAAAGATGTCACACTCTGTAACAGATGAAAAAGAGAATATGGACAGAAAAGTCTAGCAGAAGCACAGTCTTCATAATTGAATGGCTGCCCAGGAACTGGACTGGATTATAGCTGAATTCTGCCAAGCTCATAAAACTTCCTTACAGTGGCTTGGGATATTCCCCCTTCCTGCCCCACTTTCTTCCTGCTCCTAACACTGGTGTAAGTCTGTCCCACATTCTTTAAACACCTGTTCCCTGAGTTTACGGTGTAAGTCTGATGGAAAGCTGGGCAACTATGATTCAGGCAGCAACAGGAGAGCAGGAACAAGAGGATGACAAAACTATTATGCTGCAGAGATACCTAAAAACTCACGCGGATTCAGAAGGAAATCTGCAAATATCTAGGTGCTTGAACTACCTTCTAAATAAAAGCTGCTGTATCTAAAATTGCCAAACCACTTTCCTCCAACCTTAGCCATAAAGGATCAGACTACACATGAACAGCTTAAGTGAGCTGGCTTTGCCTCTGGGCCCAGAAGCAGATGAGATCACCTTCGAAGGTCCCTCCCAGCACCGTTTTCTACAATTCTACAACTAAAGACGATAATGCAGCCTTTATATGCAGGAATGCTCATAACCCCCAGTCAAGGTTGATGGCAACATTGTGCTAAATGCCACACATGCAGGTGTGTTTCCCTGTAATACTTGTCACTCCTGGAAACAGGCCTGTGCCTACAGCATCTGCAGCCACCAGCCTGGAGCACTTGCTCTTGGGTTACCTCACCAAGCACTGGTTACGCTGCTCTTCGCACTCCAGCCCACGGACTCCAACCTAAGCTCCTGAAAAGGCATTTGTAATTACTGCATAAATCACATTCAAGAGGAAATAAGAGTGATCCTAAAGCCATTTTACATGAAAACAGAGTAATTTCCTCTTCAAGAAGCCAGGCACAGAGTGAAGCTCTGCCTGTATGCGTGCATGGGGTGATACTGAGAATGCGAAGGAGCACCCGGACGGGTCACAAGTTCAAGGTGACAGCAATGAGGAACAGCTGCTGGCTATGCACCCTTCAGCAGCAGGTGTACCCAGGCCCCAGAGGTTTAAGTCAGCTCTGCTAGTGACCAACAGATTTACAAGACCATCTGTCTGGGCACAAACTGCACACAGCCTTCCCAGTTTCGCTGCCCAGATCTTCACCACACACAGACAATACAGGGTTTGTTATGGTCTAGTTAATGAGCAACTGTTTAAACCAATAGACAGTCCTAGTTCTCCTGTGCTCATTATCTGGATCCTACGTGAATGAAAATACTGCTGCTTCTTCTAGCTGCAATATTATTGTCTTCTTCCAAATAAGCAGCTTTCCTCCACTTCGGGGCACCCCGTAAGGCACTAGAACCCGGAATGCTTGTGTTGTCTTATACTGGTTTTTCTTAACGAATGCCTTTGAAAGAGACTTTAAAAGAGAGCTCACATAATAGGTTTTGCTTATATGCACGCTGTAAGTAAGAAAGCTCCTATTTTTCCTATGCCAGGTCTCCACAAAATCTGCATATTGACACTTACCAGCTCCCTCTATGTATATGCACACCCTTTCTTGAGAAATGCTATCACCCTTCTCTACCCGATGCTTGGCTAATCAACAGAAAGCAAATTCTGAGAAAGCACTCCTAGTGTTTATCCAGAAGTCTGCTGCTTCTGTTTCAGACCTAAGAAAAGGCTTCTGTGTCAATAAACACATTCAGCCTCACAAACATATTCATGTCAAAAAAAAACACAGATAGTATGAATCACAGTGCTAACAATTTAGGAAAAAAATGCTGACATTTACAGTGCAAAACCACCTAATGCCCACTGTTCTCTTTTTCCTGTGTAAAACCACAGCACTTCCAATCTGGAATCCACCTCTCATTCATATAAAACACAGATACACATGCGCACACCCCCCCACACCATTCCTTGGGACTGGTTGTAGAAATAAAGTCCTAATAGTTTTGTCTGATATAATTTTTAAAGTCCCCAACAACAGCATTTCCATTCTATCTTCTTAGAGATCCCTTAGCACTGAGCACCATGCTGTCGTAAAGTCTTTGCTGATATCCATCCTATATTCTTCCCTTCTCCCCCATTAATCCTAGTCATGCTCACATGTTCCACATAAAATCCCTCTCCCTCCTAAATGTTAACACCCTTCAAATATTTTTAGACTGTTATTATGTGTCCCCCCACCCTCCACCTTTCAGTCATCACTTAGCCAAGCTATGTATATTTAGCTACTTTAATCTTTCCTCCTAAATCAGTCCCTTCCACTCCCAGAGCTCAATGTTAAGTCTGGTATGCTTGCTGCTCTTCTCAGAACTCACTCCATATTTTTGAGATCTTTCTGGTAATGTGTTTGCAAAAACCTGTCCAGACGAGAGTTTTACATGCACCTATTTTAAAGAAAGAAGAAACCCAAGTCACTGGACATTATTAATTTTCACTTTCCATGTGTG
This sequence comes from Oxyruncus cristatus, assembly GCA_013399855.1. NCBI lineage: Eukaryota > Metazoa > Chordata > Aves > Passeriformes > Cotingidae > Oxyruncus > Oxyruncus cristatus. Next base: position 420,994 of record VXAY01002913.1, read on the forward strand.
ATTTTGTTCCCAGATTTTTCATTCAATCTATATTTTTAAATATAATAAACATTTGGCATAAGAGCAGATTAGCAACTGGTAATATTTGAACCCAATTGTGAAAGAATGCAGTGGGTTTTAAAATGTAAAAGAACACTAAGGCTTTCTAACTAAACTTTTCAGAAAACCACTGGAAATGCATAAAGTTATCCGTAAGAACAGGAGAAGCAAAACAATGACTTGCAACAAGGGAAAAACGCTGACAAATGAAATAGAAACAGTCTCTCAGTTACAAGGCAGATGAGTGGATACATCTACAAAACATAAAGCTGGTTTACTAAATCAGAAATCAACTAAACTGGATGTGTTATCTATAAAGCAAAAAATTCAGACCGAGTGCCTTTCTGACAATATAACACTACCAATCAACTCTGTCTTGGAGAATTATTAAGCATTTGAAATTTAAAAATTAAAAACTCAGAGGAAGAGCCAAAAGGGTAACGCAATGTTGCTAATGAAGGAAGTTACTTTAACATGATGAAAACTCTGTGGCTGCAGATGTATACCGTGAGAAAAATGTAGTACTAAAACAGCACACTTGGTTTTAAGCCTGACAGATAAATATGGGACCACAAACCTGCTAAAAATCAAATGGGACAGGAAAAAGTTTGTCCCCTTTATTGAAACAACAGAATGAAGCCCCTCAAAATAGTCGCAATAATTTTGATAACATGTAGTACACAATAAAATTGCTACTCTATTTATGTTCAGTACTAAGCACGTTAAGGAAAGATGTCAGAGCCAGAACTATTAACTCTAATAACTGTAACAGCAAGCAGATTCCTGGTTGTTTGGCATTACAAGTGGTAAATTTCTCAATATTCAGGAAATGCTTGGAATCCACAGAAAAATACTTCTTTTTATGTTAGCATGGAAAAAACATCAGTTAAACTGACATACAGTTTAACACAAAGAACCCTAAACTCTGCTTACAAAGGAGATAAAATGAAAAACAGGACAAACTCCAGTATAAGTTTAACCTGCTGCAAATGCCTCCAGAAATCTGGCTTTATCTAGTCAACAATAAAGAATTAGAACCACACAAAAGCAAAACTGAAAGATGACTGAGTGAAACAAAACTTTGTTATTAAGCAACTCTGAAAACATCACCTACCACCAGAAGGGAGGGTAAAGTCTGCATCTAGACCAATTATCTAAGAATCCAAGTTTTGTGTATCTTCTAGTGTTTAAAATAGAAAATATTTTTTACCAAAACTATAGGATAAAGAGCTGTTCTACAGTTCACTAGGTCACAATAATGAAAGGGATAGGAACTTCAGAAGTATCTCTCTAGAGGGATATCACAGCTGAAACACAAATTTTGCAATTAGCTGGACTACACGGTCCAGTGTCAACTGAGCACATTCTCAGCATGTTCCAACTGCTTCGACTGAAACAAAGGTTTCAGTCAGATGAAGATGACTGAAGGTGAGATGCTAAACTACAACACAGAAGAAAGCATTTGAAGACTGACACCTTTAAGGTTTTCATATTTTGAACAGCCACCATGCTCCCGCCTCGCATCAAGGAGAAGTGTTTAGGAACTGGGACAGGCAGTGTATGTTTTACGCTTCTTCAGGTTTACGTGTTTGCTTTTCAGTTCCACTTTTAGTGACTCTTTGATGTCGGAGAAAACATGAAATGATGGCCTATCCCTTTGAGATAAAGGCATTATCCCACAAATTTTGCTAGTCATTTCAGGAGAGCGGTGGGAGGGACCACCTGTGACATGGCAGCTTTTGGCATCAAACTGACCTGTTATCCCATCTTAATTCATGTTGCAAGCTCAAGTCTTCACGGTCCACTGCCTGCTCCAGGTTTTAACTAGTAACATGGTCGACTATCCTTCTATCACTCAGCCTCTGAGCTTTGGACATCTAAGTATTTCCTATCAGCAATTCAAAAACAGACGGCACCAGCCTGGGAGATGGATGACTGCTCCCAGCTGTCTGCTGCCCCTCCCTGCTCAGCGCAGAAATGGCTGAGGTGTTTGTAAAGCAGCTGCTAAACTACTTACTCCTTCAGAACAGCAATCGAACAAACAGCCACCAATCTCTTGCAAAAAGGTGCTCCAAGACAGGTGCTTGTGCAGCGGAAGGCAACACTGGACAGTTGAGGCAGTAGCTCCTTTCTTCTAAGCTTTTGCTATCTCTCTTGTAAATCAAGGCCCTAGTAGTGTTTTGTCAAAATAAGTATCACTGCACAAGTTACTATTTTTAATTTCTCTGTCCTCAGGAGTGTTGGGAAACCTGGTCTATTTAGCACCTCCATGCAAATCTCACAAAGGTACTAAGCTTTTTCCCACTGCTTTCTCTAGATTAGTACTGAAGATGCCAGGAGATAAACTATGACAGAATTTGGTGTTTGGGATTTCATACAAATACTACAGTTATTATTTCTCCCATGGAAAAAACATACTTGGAAAATGTGAAAAACAGACATGTAATATCCCTATTTTATTCTAGAAGGCAACACATACCAAAAAAAATTATTCTGCAAGACCTTAGTGGTACCAGAAGGCATGCGATCAGTAAGTGCCCCAGACTCACTGCTTCTAATGTCAACACAATGATGAGGAGAAAGGACAGCATTCCATATCAGACAAGACAGCTGCTTGTGCCTTAAGCAGGTGGTAAGCACAGGCTGCTGGAGAGGACAGTGAGGGCTTGCACCTGGAGCTGTGCTGTGGTATGACCTTATTCAGTCAGCATGTTGCCTCCGTGCAGAAATGGAACAGATCTAGGATGGAAAAAGATAACGAAGAAAAGGCAGGAAAGGCATCAAGACACAGGTCATCAATGTACAGAGAAGAGCTTGGCTGACTTTCAGGTGAAGAAGGAACCACTCCACTCAGCAATCAGCAGAGTGCTGTCTGACGAGCTGTTAACAAGCCAACTTTGAAGAGTCATGGAAACAGTAGCATGGAGCCTGTGCATAGGCTGAAAAACACCTTTCTGTGCATTTTTAAGGTATTTAAGCAAAACAGTGGAAGTTCTTCATATTGGCTCGGTGAATTTTAGATAGTTCAAAATATTTTCTGGTAAAAGCTACTAACTTTAAACAGAAAATAGGTTGCCTCACAACGGGTGAGAAGTATATAAATTGCACTTAGAAGAGATACTGGGACCTGGAACATCTTGCCAAAATACTAGTACCACATGAGCCACTCCTTAGTGGGAAAAAGTGAAATGGTCCCAGTTTTGCCAAGGAAAAGGAGCATATACAGTTCTCTCTAACACTTCACCCCTTGGTTCAGCAAGCTCTGTGCAAGTTGGTCACAGGGCAGCTAAACAACCATCCCTTCAGAGGCAGGGCCAGCTCAACATCAAGCTTGTTCTGTTCCACCAGCTGGCTTGTAAGCAGTGAAGATGAAATCAGGGACTATATTTATTCTCCCTGCCCGGTCATATCTTTCTATAGATCCCAGTCTGGGCCCTACTTCCTTGAACAGGATCCTGGAGACTAGTAAGCAAAGGAGGGCATAAATCATTGCCTCGGGTTCTGTCAGAAGCACACTGAACCAACCATCCATGCTTGGAACAGGTGCACTGAAGGCAAGCAGGGACACTGTCCCGTTTGGAGTAGTGGGGGAGGGCTTGCAGAGAAGTTGTTCTTCTCCTGGAGCTTACTCTTAACTTTTCACCCTGCAAATGAGTTATTTAGCTTCTGCAGCTCACCAGTCCAGTACATTAGATGTATTCCACTAAACACCAGTCCACGCTAGGTCAGGCCCCCGCTAAGTTTCACTGGTTTCTGTAGTCTATTGTACCTTGCTTTGTTCTCACTTATTTCTTTTGTGGTTCATTTCACTCTCTGCTCTGACACATTCACTGCAAAGCTGAAATATTCCAGGGACCATGGAGAATATTTAGTAAATCAATACAGTCTTAAAACACAATTGTAATTTTTCACCAGTAATTTTAAAAGTCACCCATCATGAAAAGCAGTGCAGACATAGAGCATCAAGGACTATGTTACTAATTTATGCTTTAAAATCATGGGCCGGACTCTCAAGTTATATTTTAGTTTGAGTAACATTTTAAGCAAGTACTGATCCCAAAAGAAGCAGTCTTACCCTCACCTCAACCATGGCTGCTCATTCCCACTCCCATCATCCTTGTGAACCCAAGCAGCAGAGCAGCATCCAAATTGAGGTTCACTTTTTTTCCCTTTCTGGCTGTGTCAGTTTTAAGCTGGATCACTCCCCAGGTTGATTCCGTAGCACAACCACAAAGATGTTTGTGCCGGCACTGATGTCTGGCTGAGAATACTAACACTTGCTTAGCCTCAGGGTGATCAGTTACCCAACTTACATTGCTCTTTCCAGATACCATGATGTGTGTACCCAGTAAAACCATCCATTGTAGATAAGGCCGCGTAAACAAGGCCCCACCCATGCCCCCCCAGTCAGAGCAATCTATTTCCTTGCTCAGGGAACAATGGCCTGATGGGTGGACAGAAACCTGCAAAATGACTTGTGAAGTGCTCCATATTGAAGCTTCGGGGCATGCACGGAGCATCCCGTGATGGAGCCTGCAGAGACAGCAGATTCCAACGTAGAGGGGAAAAAAAAAAAAAGAAAAAAAAAAAAACAAAAAAAAAGAAAAAAAAAAAACCCCAAGCACTGACTGGGTAGTTAGAGGGCTGCCTTCCATAAGATCCTTGCTACTGCGCTCTGAGAAACAGTCCACCTTGGGACTTGTAACCAAATACTGGGCCCTCTGCCTTTGCTTTGCTTTTTAGTCAGCGAAGTACCAGGTGGTTTCTTCCCGTGCTAAGCTAGAGAATCCAGGCCAGACCAGCTTTTTGTGGACAAAATCAAGAGAGAAATTTCAACTGTGGAAAAGGTCAAAAATCAAATTCGAAAGCATGTGTACCACATATTAAGTTGAATTCTGCTACAGCTCCAAGCCAGTGCTCCTCTGCGTTTAGGGCTGGGTATCTAGCTAGCTAGATGGGAATAACCCATGTGAAAGATATTTGTGTCAGGACCATGAGAAGGCAAACTATGACAAAAGGGAATAGACAGAAAGGTCTGCTTTCTGCCCTTCCTAAAGTCTGAAAAGTGCAGCTACTTAACAAACTGCACACCAGCAGAGGTATTCGGGGGTTCAGGAGCTGAACTTCTCCCTGTAGCACCAGAGATGCAGACCTTTACCTGTTCCTACCTCCAACAAGAATGGTGGAAACAGCAGAGAGAGATACCATAAAAAATAGACTTAGCATATCATGAAACCACTAGATTACATGCATCTAACGATTAGTTCAGTAGCATGCCCAACTCTGGGATCTACCTTATAGACAGTCCCCTGAAAAAGACACCTGTAACTCTTTCTGATATGTGGATGTTAAAATCTTCACCAATTTTCCAAAATACAACTCGAAGCAACCAACTGCATCAGCTTGGGAACGCCTGAGAGAAGAGAATTCATTCAGAACGTCTCTTGGTACAAGACAAGGCAGGTTGCCTGGAAGAGTCGTGGAGTGCCCTTTCTTTCTCCTTACCATACATCTTGCCTTCGTCTGACAAGATAATCTTCCGCCGACCACATGGTGGGTAGATGGCTAGCGCTTCCTGGAAGCTCTGCTCGATGTCCGGACTCCACACCCCCTCAGCGTCATTGTCAATGGGTTTGTCCAAGGCCTCGCTGCCCCCCGAGTCGTTGCTCCCCTCAGGGGAGGTGGGAGAACTCCACTCGTTGGAGGTAATGGTGCCAGCTAGAAACTCCAAGGTGCCACGTGGAGAAGCAGACTCAGAACCTGCAATGGCAAGCACATCACATGTCAGTTGGAAATTTTCCTCTCTAGGAAAATGTGGAGATACTAAAGGAAAAAAAAAAAAAAAGTTAAAAACACTCAGTGAGGAGAGGTTTTACTTCAAGTTTACCTTAAACGGTAACTGAACCATGTGCTTGATTTCTATTTATGTTGAAATGAAAATCTTTTCTGAGAAAACAGCCTGCTCCAATCTCCCTGTGGCTCATTAACTCTCTGTCACTTCCCAATTCTCCTCAGATTTGCCTTAATGTCTGTGGCTTTATCTTCTTATTTCTTTCTCCCTCTGCTGTTATTATCTGAGTAACTGTTATTTAACTTTCTGAAGCACACATACAGGGATTCAGTCTGTGTGAAAGACTATACAAAATACAGCAGTGATGAATTATCTAGTCATCACTGAGCACTGGGGTTGAAATTTTCTTAGATACTGTTTCACTGGATCAGAGTTAGTAGTTGGTGTCATTTCTAACATTGGCATTTCTTCTCAAGGATCATCTGCACTTTTAAAAGCCATTCCTGGAGCCAGACAGTTTAACGCAATGTCTCCCAAATCTCAGCACCATATTCTGGCAGGAGCAGAAAGCACCATGAGTAAAGGCATAACAGCACTAGGTTGCAGGTCAAGAACCTTGGTGCTTAGCCTATTCCTACTGCTCATATTCAGATCGAGCTTTGGCAAATTCCTTCAGTTCCCTCTGCCTCTCTGCCCCCTAATCCTTTACCGGTCCCAGGCTATTAGATTTGCCACTGGGTAGGAGCAGAAATTGATTTCTCATTGGACCTAAGCAGGCAGCTGCGAGCTCTTGGAAACTACAATAAATTACAGTCTACTTACTCAAGCCACTGAGTGGAGCTGATGAAACACTCACTGAGAAATACTTCAGACCACACAGACACTTCCAGTCAACCATCAGGGAGACAAATGCCTTCTAAAGACACAGATCATTCCTCTTCCTTAATCCCAAAGCTGTTTGTTTACCATTTTAATAGTTTTGGTTATCTGGGCTACAAAAAATGTTCACAAGCCAGCATTTGAGAATCCAGCCAGAGAGTTCAAAACTTCCCTGTGCATCACCACATTGAGCTGTGTAGCAAGAAAATCAGAAGAAGGATTTTTTTCCCGAGAGCAGCACAATCAAACCTGTACTGAAAAGGAGAGTAAGGAGAGGGCTCTGACATGCCAAGTCTCTACCTCAGAAATATCACATTAAAATATAAAGGGGACCAGGGAGAAACTGGAGCATGGTCCATGTCAAAAACTAGATAGAAAATAAAACCGTGCAGTTATGCTATGACCTAGTTGATAAAGAGGAAAGGCAAGTCCGTTCCTTACACTGCAGAAGTTTAAAAATTCAGGACTCCTGGTTCCAGAAACTTTTCTGACATCAACTTTTTTTAAGTCTTTCCTTAGTTTCTTACCTCTTTAGATTTTGCGTTTACAAAATCTTCTGTGAGACCATAATGATGACTTTTTTTTTCTTTTTCAAGAAAAATTTAAATTCTTTAGGAATTTTAACATTTTGAGAGCTGAAGTTGTAAAAGGATTTGACAACAGTGGCTTTCAGAAGGTTTTTCTGCTCCTTAACGACTTTAGGCAGCAGCACATACATGTTTTATGTCTCCATAACCCACCAAAAGGTAAGGAAACAAGTAAGACAACACTGGGCCTTTTAGTAATTTCTAGGCACATTGTACTGTGCAGCATTTTAACAAGTCCTTCACAAGGACCTTTAGAAAACCCCGTATACAACTTATTTCATGTTAGAACACGTGAACCACTCTCCATCCATCCATTTCAGCCCCTATATCAGATTATTTCAATCCTCTTGACCCATAGTATACATTTTCAGAACTCTAATGAACGTGAGAAATAAAAATGAAATGGGAGTTGAGGGGGGCAGGGCAGAAAGGGCAACTCACACTTGGCCTTTACCAATGGGATAGGCATCCCAAGCACACTGTCAATGGCAGCAAAGCAGGCAATGTGGCTTTAAGAGACCCTGAGATGAAGGGTAATAGTTGTTTCCCTTATCAAGAATCTACCACATCACCTTTCACTGACAGATGTTAATAAAACGTTACACGGGTATTCAGAGATTGTCCTCCTAGAGAATTAGTGTTGAGAAGTAAGCTGTCCACAGGGAGACTGACAGACAAATAGAAGTTACGTGTTCCAAATGTTCTTCTTCCGAAATTTCCCCAAGCATCCCTAGTCCCTGGAGTCTCTCAAGACCCCCCGTAGCTGATGTACATTAAAATCTCCATGAACACAAGGCACAGACTAGTTTTAACTCAGGCTGACAGACTGAGAAATGGAAGGGTTCAGAAAGAATCCTAAGGTGTGACAGCAAGTGTATTCATCATACCCCCCACACTGGGAGCTACAAGTCTCATAACAGCCACCAGGCTGTACAGGAAGTGAAAACATGCTCTGCCTGCTCAACTGTGTGACTCCCATAGCCATGGTCACTGGAAGCTACTCCTCTGCTGTCAAGCCAAATCCCCTAGCAATGCATACAAGCAGACAAAGCCATCTAGGGACTGAAGGACTACCATGACCATAAAAAGCACCTACTTTGAATACAGTTATTTTCATCTCCTTAATGTCCATGCTGACACAGATGAATACCTAGCAGATGATTTCATCATGGCACACTCCTAGGTTGAAACTAAGTAAATATATCTGAAGCACAACTCTCCTCCTCCCACATTCACACACCCTAGGAGTTGTCCTTGCTTGATCATTTCATGTTTCACAAGGCTCTGCATCTGCACTAGCACTAAGTGCTTTTGTTGACAAAGGAATCTCTGGGTCCTTTCCATTGCTCCAGAATAACTGGAGGAGAAAGCACATTCTATTCAGTCTAGTGTCAGCTCTCCAGACTCTCCAGACATGAAAGAAAAGTTGCACCAACTGGACCACGGAAGTCAACTGAACAAGAGACTGAGTTTGTGAGCTTTCTCTCACATTGCTGTACATCAAGAGAGATATGGAACATAACAGCAGTGACAAAAGAAATTACATAAATCTTGAAGCGACTAGATGTATTTTTTTTTATGCTTCTTACTTTTTGTGCCTCAACCAGCAATGCTAGTCCTGTCCCAAGCTACAGCTAGGTCAGTAAGAACTGAAATGTGCTATTGTGGGCAATCCCAACTTTTCTACACCTTGGGGCCTGATTCTGCTTTCCCTTCTTGGTACAAAAGCTATTCATGATGGATGATGAGAAAAGTGGAACTGTACAGACTATAAAATCAAGGATGTTTGGCCATCTCTAGCTGAAAACTCTGTAAGCACCCAGACACTAACACAAATTGGACTTCTATTTGATAACTTCTGAAGAAATTCCATAGATTGAAATGGCCATGAAAATCCTTATAACTCTGTGCCAAGAGCTGAAAGGGCCTGCAAAGTTTTCTTAAATAATGTTGCTGAACTAGCAAACTCCATGTGCAATTCCAAGCAATACTCTATGTTCAGAGGCAATAAACAGTAATCCAGGGAGTCCTGGTTGGGTGCTATCTGGGGTCTGTGGCTCTGCTTTGAACACTTCAGGCCTTCTGTTTCCTGCACTGTTGATCTGTACTCACTGGTGGCCAAGGTGGCCACTCGTTAAACTAGGCAAAGCAAAGAATGTGGGGGCTAAACCCTATGGTAAATGGCTTAATTAGTACGGCAAATTGAAAAACTGGCAGTGGAATCACTTCCCATGGAATAAGCAATCTGGTGAAAAACAGAGTATTTTTCAGAAACATGAGAATGTTGAGTGTCTTATTCATAACAAAGGTTTGAATAATATTCATTAGTAACTACTTTAACAAAATAGAAATGTTTCAGTTAGCATTCAATCAATAGTTGCTATATGCATACAGCTTGGTTACTCTAACGGTGATTCCTTCTACTGAGTGTTCTAATATTGCTAAATATTTTAGTATTTTTACTTTTTTCTCAAGTTTTGCCTGTGGAAGAGTTTGTAATCACAAAGCTAACAGACATCCCAGACAAGCTCAGACAATTCCTTCCCCATCTGAATTTCCTCAACAGGCGCAGTTCTTAAGATCAGAGGAGTCAGAGGATGTTGTCCCATTCTCATAATAGCAAGTTTTGCCAGAGGTCATAGGACTTGGTGTTTGTTCTCTTCAAATTCCCTCAGTTACAACTTATGCCCCATTCCTTGGCTTTTGTATATCTGCAATTGTACCTTACAGTTTTTCTTATTCTGATCCCACTCTTCTTTTACTGAGAGATGATGAAAAATCTTTTTCTTACGGGATCGAGTCATGAGTTCTCTGCCAGGATCAAAGACACAAGGCCTCTCACAGCACATGCTCCTCCTCACCACAGTATCTCTATTTCCTTCTTAATGATTCCCTCTGTCAAATTACTGTTTCTTATTCACTCTTGTTCCCTGTTCTTCTTTCTGCCATGGCCCATCTCTTAACGAGTTACTCACAAAGGCAGGGTTTTGGGTCTGAGGAAAGCAAAACCGAGGAGAAAGCACAAAAATCTTTCAGCTCCAGCAGCTTTGGATTAAGCGTTCCAATTTCGGTAATTTCGACACTAACTCTCTTTCCTTTCACACGTGGTATCTCATTGAGATTCAGAGATCCTGCAGGGCTAGACAGCTGCCAAAAGCCCTTCAGCAAGGTCTCATTGACAGGGAGCACATCTTTAACAGACTCCACAGTCTGACACATCTGCTTTCTAATATTAATCCCTCAGTCCTTACTGTTGGTAACGGCTCCCTCTTAAGTGTTTGTGGCAGCTGCTCAACACAAAAATCATACTTTCCCGAGGATCTGAAAAATTGCAGCCAGCTGTCTCCAGTTGTTCAGTTTTCTTAGAGCTGCTCTGTCCAAAAAAACTCCCCCTACTCCATGGCCATTCCCTTTCCCTGTTGGAATTAATCACAACACTAACCAGAGAGGTCCCTATTCACTCACCCCTCCAAGGCAGGAACGCTTGCCAGCACAGCCGTGTGTGGAGCCTGACAGTGCAGTTCCACTCCTGCTCCTGAGCTGGCTGCGCTCTGAGAAAGTCACTGTGCTTTACTAAGAACATCCCATCATCCTTGGTGTCATTCAGTGGAACTGCAAGCTGTGGGGGCAGGGGCTGCTTCCCTTTACAGGTATTCCTTGCTGTCATTGTAATGCAAACAAAACCAAACGATTCCGGCATTCACTACCTTGGTAACATGAGCCAAATACTACTGCTGTCGAGGATCTGAACTACAACATTTTCGTATCTGATCAGCAGTCAAACTGCGAATTAAAAAAAATCAGTTCAGCCAGAACAGATGCTCAAACCACAGAGTAGTTTGCAACAGTAAGAAAACCTGGAAAGAGGAACAGCCAGTCAATTACTTCCATCCAGAACAGCTAACAAATGAACTTAAACCACGCAGTCATACAAGGAGATTTGGGTTTAGGGAAACAACGATTTGGGATACTAAGAAACCTATTGTGCAAGGTACAAGATGGAAGAGAGCATTCCAACTTACCAGAGGAAGAAGGCTGGGAAATTCTATGGGACACTACAATAGTATCTTAGTTCCTCTGAAAGAGAAGAATGAGTGCAATCAGTAGATGAGTAGCTCCAAGACAGTTCAACTTAAAGACTGCAGGAAAAACATACTAGAAAGGGAAAAGATGGGAAAACAGCTATTCAACAATAATTCAAGGTCTGTTCAAGCTTGCAGGCAAAAGAGAAAAATCATGAACACGTTTACAGAGAAAAATAAAGATGCAACTGTAGTAAGACCAATTTGCACTAAACTATATCTGGGAAGGTAACAGCATTTTTGCAGCACCAGACAGCAACAAGTTTCTAAGGCCCCTTAGGAGCTGCACTCCCAGCATTAAACCAGCCTGGAGCCAGAGCCACTCAGTTTCAGCAGAAGACCCAGGGACAGTGGAGGTGGGTGCGTGCAGTTCACTGAGCCTTTTGAAGGGGCTTCACTCAAGCACTCCACAACACCTTAGCCAAATGCTGAGCCTGGCTATAATCTCACTTTTTGCCCAGAGCATCCTGCAATCCTGAGCAATGCTGGCTATTTCCAGTGAATAGCCCTATCCACCCAGGACACCAGAGTAATGCTGCATAATCCAATGAATAAAACCAGTTAAGGCAAGTGTTACTTGCTGTAGGTGAAGCAAAAGCTTTTAGCTGGCAGCAGTGCCAGACAAAGAGGAAAGAACTGATATTTTCCTCTATGTATTGGGTAATTTACTCATTACATCTAAAAGCTGCCTGGTGAGATTTTTGTCTCTGTCTCATCTCTAAATAGGACTGGTTTACAAAGGACCAAGCACTACTAGCCTCAGATCATATCCAACATAAGGCTGGGCTCCAGCTGAATGGTTGTCACACTGCCTAACACAAAATCAAGCTTGGTTTGTTTGCTACACCGAAACTGCCTGCAGCAGCTGTTGTTCAAAAGGCACCTGACTTCCCGAGCGAAGCAAAACAACTCTTAAATTATTGCAGTAGCTAGCTCTGGCTGAAACAGAGAGAGGATGTAGCGTCCAGCAGAGTGATATAAATCAAAGCAAGGAGAGAGCAGAACTTCTATCAGTGCAGCCCTGGATAATGCAGTCAAACAGGATGTGATGAGATAAGGCTGTGTGTGGCCTTGCACACCACCCAATCAGTTACATTTGCGATAAAGGAAACAGAGCACAGAGCATTGCTGCCCTGAGGAGGGAAGAAAAAAAAAAAAAAAAAACATGACCCAACAACAAAACCCAAAGGCTGGTTGTGATCCCACTAGTCTAGGGGTGGCCAGCTTGGGGATCAATCCTGAGTGACGGGTAACTGATGCACAGCTCCCAGGCACAGGCCACATCATAAGGCCACCAGGCTTGGACTGACAAAATGACTACTGCATGATTAATGTCTCAGCTGGGAGGGGAAAAAGGAGCCAGCAAGGGCAGCAGAGATTGACACTGCCAGGTTGTCCTGGGATTGAGCCACACAGTGGGCTGGCCCCAGCTCTCAAAGGAACAGTGGAATTCCTGGGGAGTCACTGTTATCTCCCATGCGGGAACTGTTCCCAGAGCTCCCATTCTCCCTGACTTTCCAAGACATGTGGCATGTGTTTTACAGCTTCCCAAACAGATGAAGGTTGTGGCAGGGTGAAAATGGTTAGTTGCCCTCATGCTGGCAGCAGCGGTGACCAGGAGTCATTCTCCCATCCAGCACAGAGCTGGTTAGAAAGCAAAGACCCAGGAGGAAGTCAGAAAACCATGTCCCTTTTCTATCACGGAATCACTGGTAGTGCTAGTTAATGTGTTAAACTTATAACTGTCCCTTAAAGTACAAGACAAGTGTAGATATTGACAGATTAAAATTACTTGGGTCTTACCAAACCAAGCTAGAGACAGAAACAAACAAAGCTGAGCATTTTCCCAAAGAGTATTATTTGCTTAGTTATTAGATGATAGGGAACCTTTAATAGCAACCTAAAAAAACCCTTGCTCCTAAACCCACCAAAACTCAGTTGTCCTGAAAATCTCACCATCAGGCTCAAAAGCCCCCATTTTACCTATGGAAAATAATACAGCACAAAGACCTAAGTGAAGCACCCAACAGCAAAATCAGAGTGGGGTTAAAATGTAGACAAGACTTCAAGACAAGAAAAGGTTAACTTTAAAAGTGACTTGCAATTGCAAGTGGTTTAACTTCAGAGGGACTCATGTTCAACACTGTCTGGAAATAGAGTATCTTTTGAGTATTTACTGGCAAGCAACACTGAATTGAGACTCATAATGCCCATTTTATGATATCCAAATCAAATCCTTATTTCCTAATCCTACCTCCTGTTCATGACATCTTTCAATCTCTTGTCTAGGACTCAAAGGTAGATGTTCCAGAAAAAACTCACAGCTGCGACGTACTTAGTTTCCCATGACACTAATGGCAGAACTGCACATGAACTCAGACAGAAGACAGATGTTTGCAAATCTCATCCAAAGCAGTGAAAATGTTTAGCTCCAAGACTATAGTCAGTCTCCAAGAAAACAAATAGATGAACATGGGCTACGAGACCTACAAGGGAACAGACAGACAAACTGACCACACAACCTGTGACTTCCACTTCTGCGGTGTTTGTAGGTGGTCTGTTCTGTGAGCATGACCTGTCTGGCCAGGGCTAAGCCCTCTACTAAAGCCTCAAGACAAATGCAAGCCACAATCAGGCAGAACAGGTATATAAAACAAAAGCAATGCTTAGTGCTCCTTTTGACTTCTTCTTCTTCAGTCAACACATGTGCTTTGATTTCAGTAGCAGTCAGACATGAGCTAAGGAACACCCGTGATGAAAGATCTTCATCATATGAAATGAACCCTACTCATGGCTACCAACCAAGCTGCACTCTCTCGGGGTATTCAGACACCACCCCTGCTCACTTTTGGAGCACACACTCCATCTGGAACATGCAGCAGGTGAACATTCACAACTTACAGCTAAGTTGGTCACTTCTTAAGGCTGACACTGGGGAAAGTCAAACAGATTTGGTTTCCTGTAAGAGTCTGAAATTTCCTAGCAGACAAACACACACCAGCCATTTCAACCAGATTCCAGTTCTCCTGTTAGTCTGATACATGGGACAGTAAAGCTGTCCTCAACTCAGAGTAGTGTAATTTTGAGTTCAGAACTCTTTCCTTTCTCTAAATGTGGCATAAACAGGCTGTCATTTCCAAACTGCTGAACATAGAGTGATTTCACAGAAAGCAAATGAAAATAATGAGAATCTGTAATTACAACCCCAACTCTCAAACAGGTATCAGTAAGGAAAAAAAAAAGAAAGAAAGAAAAATTATAAAAAGAAATGCCAAAACTGAAAAACAGTTAAACTTGTCCCCAGATATTACAGGAAAGCATGAACCTTCTAAATTATCTCTTTGCCCTTCCAGACCCTTCTCGCCAGGAAGGTCAACAGGTTATATACCTTCTGCTGGATTAATCTACAGGAGAACAAGGGCAGCTAGCCAAGCAAAACTAGATTCTTAAAGGGACACAGCCAACAATAGACTCTACTCCAGTTTGTAAAGCATGTTCTTACAAATGAAACGTGTGACCAAAAGCAATGGGAAAAGACACTTCTCTGTTTTTCAGTTAGCTTACAAGCTGGATAGAAACAGGGATTTACACTGCTTCCCCTGCGCGGTTATTTTCTTCTAGCCACATAGACCCTTCACAAACAAATAGGGCAGAGAAATAAATAGAATTTTTATTACTTTATTTTTCTAGAAATTATTCAAAGAGCAGTGAGTGTGCTTGGAGATAATCTTCTTATACAAACCTCTCTTTTACACCTCCCTTTTTTTTTCCCCTAAGCTGACAGGATTTTCAGACCAAAAGACCAGTCTAAGTCTGGCTAATCTGGTACCGATGAGCTTTATTTTGAGGACCTGCTATAGAGATGTATGATCAGGTAAAATGAACTTAAGACACATCAGCAAATCCTCCCTTTCCATTTCAGGACACACATGCTCCATGCTCTCTTGACATTTCCTGCTTCAGTTAAAGCAGTCCTGGTTATAAGAGATTAGACTTTACCTGGACATCTGTCATTAATGTTTACCATACTGTTGGAAAGGAGGCACTTGGAGGACTACACTGATTTATTTTCTCTTTGGCAATAGCAAAGCAGATGCTTCAAAAGCTTGTACCCAGGATCTGAAAGCCACTGGCACTCATGTCTTAGAAATACAGCAAAGCAAAACACCTAGCCTTTGGCAATCACGTTCTAACAAAGGTAAGAACAAGGTAATTATAAATCTACAACAGAACAGAAAAACAGAGCCAGTGACTCAGCCAGTGGCACCAGGAACTGGAAAACCCGCCCCTCCCTAGCAGGAAAACGTCTAATTCATATGGTGTTAAAAACAAAGGGGAGTGACTGCATCATCTCCAGAAAAAGGAGGACCCGAGAGGCAGGAACAATAAAAACAAAAACCCACCAAACCCTCCCCCACCAAAAAAACCCACCCAAAACGCAAGAACCCAAAATACCACCTCCAAACCCTTAAGAACTCTTTCTAATCATGTAGTCTCAGATCTTGTAAAGAGCTCCAGGCATGCAAACTCCTGACTTTTTTTACAAGGCTCTACAAAGGAACACGTCGGGCGTTTATTTGACGTGGTGGTAGACAGAAGTTGGAGAGAGGAGCATCCGTTACTGTAAATCTTAATCATAAACTTGACTGTTCTTGAAAGGAGGATAGAATTGCCATGAAGGTAGAGAATGGAAAGAATACAGTGCTCAATGTAATAAGTTTAGAGTTAGAATACTATTTGTTATTCTTTAAGGAAATCATAGCTAAAAATTGGCTTTGGTTGTTCATAGTATTAGAAAATTAACAGCTTCAAAAATAAGCATAATGATATATATGTTATATAATATAGATATGATGTATAATGATATACACACAGAACCAACAGGTACAGAGGATGTGTATCTACTGGGTTGCTGCAGGGATTTTTGCAAGTCCAGTTGCCTTTGACATCTTAATCAAAGATCTAAGACTGAATAAAGGTAATGTTGATGAAACTTGCATGACACAGAATGACATTCACAAGCACTTGATGGATAGAAACAACTCAAAGGGAGCTAGACAGCATAAAAACAAATGACAGAAGCAAGGGAGAAAAAAAAGACCACGTGGAAAAAGTAATGCAAAGAAAATGAAGAAATAACAATGAAAAAAAAACCCAGAGATAAAATCAAGGAAAAAAGCCCTGCCAGAAGCGGGAGCTAAAGACATGTAAGAGTGAGATCGCTGAACAAATGTCTGCAAAGCAAATGCTTCTGCAAAATGACCAATGTGACTTTAATCTGCCTGGGCTCAGATATCACTTCAGGCAACAAAGAGAGATGAATCACCTCCAATTCATGGCATATCCAATCTCATTCTGCAGAAGGAACACAGATAAACTGAAGAAAGTGAAAAGAGTATTAAAAAACCACATTAGGACTAGAATAATAGACATTGAAAAATACTAAAATTTTAACCTCAGTAGTAGCTTTAGGAACTTAGAAGACGCAAATGTAGAGATAGAGAATAAACAATCATTTCAGAGAAACAGTAAGGCAAAAGCTGTTCCAATAGAGTAAGAAAACTTTCCTGATGTTAAAGTACATTGGGTGATGAAAAAGTTGCCCAAGAAAATTTTTACGTAGCATTTGAGGGGATGGGAACCAAACCAAACCCAACAAATGAACAAAAGACAAACCTGAGCTAAAGGGAAAGTATAATAGATCTTTAAAGAAAGGTAACACTGGATTTTCACTTTCTTAAGATACAGTTGTGGCCAGAAATTCGTTTCACTATCACAGGAACTACTGTAGATGTGGTCCAAGGAACTACTTAAGGTGCGGAAAAATGGCAATGTTGCTAAGAAAATATCCCCACTCTTCCCCGACTGCTCACCCTCTAGTCATTGCACCCCCTCCTCCAGACACTGCAGCACGTGACCGTATGATTAACTTGACTGGAGAACAGATGTGGCTGAAAACTAACTTGCTAAAAGAGTGTTACTTTTCATCTCGATCAGCCCCCTGTCCCGAGCCAGTGAACAGCAGTGCCAGTGTCCCTGCCAAGCAACAAAGCACAGAGCTGTGACAAGTAAAGGACAGCTTGAGGCTGTGTGGACAGGTTCTGTCCACAGCAGTGCCAGCCTCAAGTCTTTGTGGACCCACCCCTTGGATTATGCTGGGACAGCACCAAGAGCTGAAAGATACAATCAGAAAAGGACACATAACACTAAGGCAGGAAAGCTGTGAATGAGCATAACGTCACTCCAAAGAGAGATGAAAGCAGCCGCTCTTGCAGACTATACTTTTCAGCAACCCTCTCAAAACTATACTTACTGTATTCGAATTCTTTGAAACAAATACCTGAGTAAGAAAGCCAACAGCAACTGTGATTTTATGTAAGCCACAAGCGAGATCGTGGGCCATAGAGCCCTTTTTTGTCTTTAAAATTTGGCAATAGTATTTCGATCCCGTTTTACCACAAGTGTTCTGTAAAACACCAACATTAAAACACTTGTCACAATAATAACCTAAAATATTTCAAAGCCGTGGGTAGAACTAATTTAAAAATCCAAAAGATGTAGCAGGAAGCAAGACAGTGGAGAAATTATTCCTAGCATCCATTCTCATGCACACTTATTTGCTTCCAAGACCACCTCCAAGAGGATACAAACAATGAGCTGATAGTCCAGTTTAGAGACTGATAGACTTTGTTGCATGCTTGAGTTTGAGGGAGCCATCCACAGAGGGATTTAGTAAAAACCCAGAAGGTGACTGAACCCACTGGCTGGCTGACCTTCACTCTGCCAATCCAAGTTCCAGAGAAAACTGAAGTCCCTCAGCATTCAGCAGCTCTAATAAAGAAGCCCCCCTGTATTCACTACAGGACGGTCCACGCTCATCAGTCGTGAGAAAGAAACCTATCAAAACCAAAAGGCTTTAACTGCACAGGTGATAACACAGCAACCCGGCCCTAGCACTATATATATCCACTCTGCTTTCCCCCTTGTTCTGTTCCTCTCGCTCCTCCCCGTTACTCTCTGCCCTGTCCTACTGCCCACTTCCTTCTGGAGGAAAACAATAAAAGCTCTTACATCGATACAGACAGATGCACAGACAGGTGAACGAATGCTCCGCTCACTTTACACACAGACACCGCAACAAGGTCTTAGGAAGCCGATCTGTTCTCAATAATAGGAAAAGAGGCGGGGG